>JBBPCZ010099051.1:0-11030 GCA_037974445.1 Brycinus macrolepidotus
CCTTACCAGTGAGAGAGCGGATGTTTAATAGACCGAAGTTGACGTTGGAGTTACCATGTTTGACAGTAGGCTTAGCCGACCTAGCTAGGTGGGCCAGCGCATTGTGGTTGACAGCCCGGTCAGTATTGCGGGGAGGACGACGAGTTCTTGACCAGAAGGACCTTATTGAGTTAGTGTTGTTGATATTGAAGTTTCGCCGGGACCCTCGGTGGATGTACCTGCGGCGGGGCTTGAAAGCGATGTCTGGATGGAGGTGAAGAGCCACAGGTGGAGGGACAGCCAGGTAGAAGTGGAGTCGCAAATGCTGTAATTGCTATGACAATTAAATTTTTTCTAAAAACTCTTAAATGATGCTCTTTTGACACAAAGTTCTCACCAAGCACTATACAGTGCACACGGTTAGTTTTCAGACCCCTTCAAGTTGTCCTCATTTTGTTAGGTCTAAAATGGGTTTAATTCATATTCTCTATAATCAGTATACACTCAATTCTCCACAATGGCAAATAAAGAAAACTGAAATATCCCATTTACATAAGTATTCAGACCATTTACTTGGTTACAGCACCTTTGACAGTAGTGACAGCCTCAAGTCTTCTTGTGAATGACCCTACAAGCTTGACACACCTTTCTTTTGGAATTTTCTGCCATTCTTCTTGGCAGAATCTTTCAAGCTCAACCAGGTTGGATGGGGAGTGTCTGTGCACTACCAAACAGAGTTTTCCTGAAGCCATTCCTTTGTTTTCTTGGTGGTATGCTTTTGGCCGTTGTCCTGTTGGAATGTAAATCTTCACCCCAGCCTGAGATCCAGAGCACTCTGGAAAAGGTGTTCCCTGATGATTGCTGTATATTTTTCTGCATCCATCTTTCTCTCTTGCTGCAACAGGGACTGGGAGTCTAGTCAGGATAAAGATCCCCCCAGCATGTTGCTGACACCACTGTGTTTGACTGTAGGGAAGGTATTAATTAGGTTATGCTCAGTACCTGCTATCCTCCACACACTTAGTTGTAAATTATGGCCAAATAGTTCAATCTTTTTTTAATCAGACCAGAGGATTTTGCTTATCATAGTCTGAGAATCCTTAAGGTGCTGTTTGGCAAACTCCCAGGGCTCAGTCTTGTGCCTTTTAGCGAGAAACTGCTTCCGTCTGGCCACTCTACCACACAGGCCTGATTGGTGGAGTGATGCACTGATGGTTGTCCTTCTGTACGGTTCTCCCATCTGCACAAAGGATCTCTGGATTTCAATCAGAGTGACCATTGGTTTCTTGGTTACCTGCCTGACCAAGGCCCTTCGTCCCCAATCACTCAGTTGGCATGGATGGCAGGTAGTGGTTCCGATTCTCTTCCATTTGAGAATAATAGAGGCTACTATGCTCTTGGGAACCTTTAATCCTGCTGAATTTTTCTTGGATCCTTCAACAGATCTCTGTCTCGCTACAATCCGGTCTCGTAGGTCTGCTGACAATTCTCTGGACCTCATGGCTTGGTTTTCAATGTGACATATCTCATCAACCGTGGGACCCTATATAGGCAGGTGTGTGCCTTTTTTAATTATGTCTAATGAATTCAATTTGGCACAGGTGGAGTCCAATCAAGTTGTAGAAGCTTCTCAAGGACCACTGAAAGGAGCAGGATGCACCAGAGTTTGACTGTCAAGGTTCTGAATGCTTATATAAATGCAGTTGCGGCTTATTGCACCTCACTGAATAAAGAATTACAAGACTTTCAAAGCTTGAAAGAAAAATACCAAACAAAAGGATTTCTGCTAGCATTTACAAATGAAATGTGGCTACCAAAACAATCTCAGAGCTCTACAATAGGCTTAGGAACTACAAATCTGAAACCACAACATATATTAAACAACAATGTAAACAAAATGGTAACTTCACTACAATTGGAGATCAGTATCCGTACAGTTCAGTGGCAGTCAGTCTCATCAGGAGGTCTGAGAGACTTTGGAAAAGAAAATTACAGTTTTATATTATGTCATCTAAAAAAACCCACTTCAGTTGGCTCAAAGTTGTGTCGATGGTGTGGGGAAACATGCAAATCAAGATCATAGTTTCTGGAGCATTTCAACAGTTAAGTTTTTCCTACAGACACACTCCAAGGTGGCAAGCCTTCCCAGGGGCTCCCAGCTGCACAGGGAGTGGAGGGGGTTAGGGTTAGGGTTAGACTCCATATTAATGCCCAGGGTTTTGAAATGGGTCATCCAATAAGCTCATATAGGTAGGATAGTCAGGTGTCCCTGTACATTTGGCCATATATTGTACCTAAACAGATTCAGAAACAGAACTTTTGAACTATGTTGGTCCAATTTGAATATTTAAATTAAAATACCCAGGCCTTGTCCTGTGGTTGGAAACACTATGAATGAGACAGAGTGGCTGAATAACAGATGAGTTATGGTCTGTACCTGTTCAAATATACACATAGTGAACCTACCCCTCATAAGTGAGCTGCCCTTTGTACTAACTGTTACATGACGTCAGAGGCGTGAGGCTTCTCTATTCTGTTTTAGCCTTTAGCTGGCTGTTAGAAAGCAGACCATGTTTCCTAGTTTGGACCAAACAGAACACTCAGGTACTACATCGCCCTCTAGTACAGGGTTAACATGGTTCTTCAATATGACAACATATAATTTTGAGAAGTATGATGACAGAAGCTAGTTTGCAAACCGACTATTTAATTTAATATTAAATTTGCTCTCGACTTTTTTTTTCAAATATTCAAAAGTTGTGACACATCCCTGAGAGGTGTCTCTAAAAAAGTGTGTGGCTCTGTGATTGCAACAGTTTCTTACGCGTGATCTGGTAGATGGTGATGTCGTCTCCAGGAATACCATCAGGGTCAAAGGCTGTAGCCTTGATACAGTAGGTGACTCCTGATTCAAGGGAGGTGAAGTTCATGATGGTCTGTGAGGTGTTGAGTTGGAGTCGTGTGTTGGACCCCTCCATGATAATCGTCAGTGAGTACAGAACCGCATGGTCCACTGGGTTCCATGTGACCACAATGCTGTCGCTAGTAGGAGACATGGAGTGCAGTGCTGGAGCCACCACCACTGGAGAGAGAGAGAGGCTTGTTGTGCTTTTTGTATAACCATAGAATTACATTTGGTAAATAGCCTTATTAGGAGCATTAAGCTATAGCATATGTATAGCAAATGAAATCTCTTAAACCTGTTTTATCTAACTTAAGTACTGCATATAAATAGGATCAGTGCCTACCTAGGGTTGTCATTTTTTTTAATTTACCTGTTCTATTAGTTATTTTTTCTATTTTGCAAAATTTGTTGTATTTTTACTTGTCATTGCCTTTGTACCTCAGACTTTTTTAATCTTCTTGTAAAGCGCTTTGCAAATCTGCTTAAGATGGTGCTATGTGCATATAACATGCATAAACAACCATATATACTATATAGAATTTGTCTTTCTATGGTCCAGATAATGAGACTACTGGGCTGTCTCTAGGGGGAAATATAGAGGGTTAAAAAATAAGGTGTTTCTCATAAAACAGCACAAAACTCATCCTGCTCACCTTACTCAGACCTGTTCCTTGGGGAGAGGAGATAACCCAGTTCTCAGGGTTTTACCTTTTCATATCGTATTGTGTGTCATATCCATGGGCAGCTATACTCACCACCAATAGCCAGTAGCCGAAATGACAAAGGTGAGGAGGAATGATACTTTTCTATAGCTACAAGTCTAAAATGCCACCTCATTGTTATGCAGACAATTTGGAAGTCTCAGTGGTTGGTTCCATGTGTTGATAACAATCTTAGGAATATATGTTTAACTGATAAATGCTGCAAACGTAAACTGAAAATGAATAAATATTCAGTCATTTTAATAGGTTCTTAATGTTGTGTAAGCTTAAGAATGTGAAGTCTTTCTTTCACTCTCTCTCTCTCCCTCTCTCTCTCTCTCTCTCTCTCTCTCTCTCTCTATCTCGCTCCATCTCTTTTAGTCAAGGGGTCAATCCTTGTTTGTTTGTTAAAAACTGGGGATACCTAAGAGTTTGGGAACACAGATTACACAGATCATACCATACACATCCATCCTCTATCTCCTCTTTCCCCTGTTATATATGTACTTTTTATATAACTAATGAATCTATAACTATATAACAAGGGTCTTTTATATAACCTGATTTGACCCAAGTCTGTGTTTATACAATTATTATTACTACACTAGAATTATAATATTAGATAGTATAATATTGGTGTGAGTATGATATTAGTACTAGAATGATAATAATAATATATTAGTAATGGTATAGTACTTACTGAATCAACTTAGACAATAACGACATAACACCTAGACTCCTAGCACAGAGTGCTACCTCTCAGTTTACCACAGTAAAATGAAATGTGCTAAACACTACACGTCTGTGTATTACTTGTACACTCAGCTCTATAATTATTAGCACCCTTGGTACAGATGGATAAAAAATGGCATAAAAAATGCTAGTAAATTAGTTTAATCTCACACTGAAAATATGAGAGAAATGTAACCTCTAATGCAGTAAAACAAAAATTAAACAAACCATTTTTATCACAACAACTGAAGCAGGCTCCCTTATATATTTTACTTTTTTAAGGCTATCTTGAGGGGTGCTCAGACAGTGCTTTCTATATGGACGCCGCGTCAAACTAGGCAGTCACCTGGGGTGGCACTTTAGAAAAGCCGACAAAACGTCCATCCCCTCGAAACCTCCACACCCCCCCCCCACCCCTTGAAATATGATTACCAAATTATGATAGTCCCCCCGGTAAATTTTTCTGCCAATTGGAGAAAAACAATGCCCACTGGATCAGAGCGCTGCCAATCGCCTCCATTTTCCCCACTATTAATTATGATGGAGGATCTTGGACCTTGTTAGGATGCCCGGTGTAATGGACTCCATGAAGTACCAGGGGAAGACTTACAAAATGAAAATCTACCTCTCTGTGCCAAAAAAATTTAAACTGGTTTGTGGCTGGATCTTCTAATAAGGCAGTAATCTGAAAGATATATCTAAATGGTTCAATAATCACAGATTCAGTCTTTTGACTTGGTCATCCCAGTTCACTAAACCACAGTGGAAACCTGAGGGGTAAAGATGACCTAGGAGAAATTCCATGCTGAAGAGTGCCCTTTCTAAATTTACTTCAGTTAAATGCTAGATTTCTCTCATATTTACAGTATTAGATTGAGCTAATCATTTACTGCATTGTGAGCCCATCATAAAACTGTATTTTGTCATGACCTGTTTTACCCATCTTTACTAAAAGTGCAAATAATTATGGCGCTTACTGTATTCAAAGATTCGGAAAATGTCAGCTTCCTGGAGGACACTGGTCAATGCCATTCCTCTGTCCATCATAAGAGAATACCAGCCTGTGATTCCAAATAGTATAATTATACTCAACATATTGAACAACTGTGATTAGGCCTACCTGTCTTGGCTTGGACTGGGATGGAGGGCTGGCTTCTGCCTCCGCTATTAACAGACATGACACTAAGGGTGTAGTCAGTGTAGGGACTCAGGTTCAGTACCGTCCCGGGGGAAGCTGGCACTTCGGTTTCAGTAAAGAAACCTCCATCGTTCTCAGCTCGCAGAACATAACTGGTAGCGCCAGACACTGCACTGAATTCCACTGTTATGCTGTTGCTGTGCTTTGAGTAGGCCTGGATGATGGTTGGGACATCAGGAGCTGGTATATCATAAACAACACAAATGCAACCATTTGTCATTAGTGGGGTATTAAGATGATGAACTATGAAATGAAAGCAAATACGTACATTTGCTGTGATTTTTAGGACAGTCATCAGTAAATAAACTCAAAGGACATTCCTTTTTTTTGCTTAAATAGTAATCTTTCATCTTGCATTATTCCTTGTTATATTTACTCATTATTAAACAATTTGCTTATATATTTTAAGTACATATTAACTGTATGAGTGCTAGTGTTAAGGTAGGATTAACTATTCGAGGGGTCATCATGTCATATGGGATATGTGTTAGTATAGCAAGTAATGAGGGACAGAGTGCTTCGTCACATGGGATTTGTATGGCATAGACCCCAAATGACAAAGCTATTATTTTGTACACTTCCCAGCTTGAAATTCTGTAATTTTACTGTATTGGTTAGGGTTAGGAATAGAAACTGATATTTTATAAAATATCAGTTAGCCCCATTACTTGATAATGCCACCCAGTTCCATGTTTGCAACCTATGTATCCACTGATTTATGTGATGAAAATAATCTATAAACAGATACATAATATAAATTAAAAGTGATTTTTAAAGGTCACCAGTAGTCCCCTGAGTCTCGGTGCTGTTGAGCACGTTAACAGCATTATCCATGGCCTCAACTTGTATGGTGTACAGTGTGTTTGGGGACAAGGAGTTGACAGAGCCTATGAAAGTGCTGCCGCTGAACTGTGCGAACACGGGCTGGTCACGCAGGGTGTGTGGCGTGGCTGTGATCTTGTAAGAGCTGGCGCCTGCAAGGCCGCTCCAGCGCACGGTTATGCTTTTGGATGTGACCGTGAAGACAGACAGAGTCAGGTCTGAAGAGAACAAGAGAGAGGGTTCAGCAACAAAGTATATTATTTTTTCAGTGACATTCTGTTTTGTACAAAAGCATTCTACATTACCTTCCAGTACAAAAGTACAAAATTACATTCTGCATTGCATCACATTACAAAATTACATTCTACATTATATAACAATAACAAAAATACATTCCACATTACCTTCCAGTGCAAAATTACAAAATTACATTCGACATTACATTATATTACATAACAAAGCTACATACACTGTTATAAAGACTCTGCACAAAAATACTAAAATCACACAGAAATCATGTGCTGTATAAAATTTGCATTGGAATTCTACATTTTAAGGCCATGTTGAAATTCTATGCTGTAAATTTTTTTTCTATACTGAAATCCTTACATTCCACACTGACATTATGTACTGCAAATAAGTTTTCATTTCTGAGAACCTGCAGTTTACAAAAACTCTACATTAAAAGTCGACATTGTAAAATAATTTAATTCTGAAATGATGGACTGTGCATGATTCATCCAGAGGAATTTTACACTTAGAAAAGGTCCAAACTAAAATTCTACACTGAGGGAAAAAAAACTACCGAGCATCTACACTGAAATTCCAAATTGTAAACTAATTCCATCCTATTTCCTATATATGATTATTCACTGAAATTCTACACTCTCACTAAAATTTACAAAAAAGTCTGTACTAGGAAAAAATTATATTGTGTTTAAATTACATACAAAAAAAAAATACACTGATAATATGCACTGGAGAAGAATATACACTGAAATTACTCTGTAAAAAGTACACTGAAATTCAGTGGAACAAATCATTTTAATGGTCATCTTGTTTTTTTGTCAAGTCAGCTTAAATTCTAGAATGTTTTCAGATAACATACCAATTGCATTTTTGTCATTCTTAGTATTTAAATTCAAAGTAAAACAACAGGGCATGTTGGCAACCAATTATTTGAACAGTGTAGCATCAATACTACAGACTGCTTACCATGCTGTGCAGCACACATCTGCAAATGCAAAAACAGAATTGCACCAATAAAAGACCAGAAAGTCAAAATATGATGGTATATGATTCTAGTAGATAATGATATAAATACTTCCTTGGGCAACACTGTCATACTGGGCCTCTTTATGCCCAAACCCTGAAGAAAGCCCAGTACAGCTAGTACATCACTCAGTGCGGATTTGCGTCTTTCTAGTCTGACTGCATTTTGTTCATTAGTTCACTTGGAAAGCATCCCATAATCTTTCGAAAGAACCAGACATTTTTGGAGGGAAAGATATATAACCTCCGAAACAACAAATCTGTTGAAATTTGTTTAAACCAAATAAAGCAGACCAATAGTTTACGTAAATAAAGGTGCACCTCACACTGAACTGCTCACTAATGTTAACGTTGCAATGCTTATCATTCAGGCATGTTTTCCGGTAAACTGACCAATGCTTTGCTCTTACCTTAGATATTCCAACGATCAGTAGGGTCATTTTTAATAGCCGTAAATTTTCTGGTTCCATGCCTGCGGTCTTTTTATCATCTGCTGCTTTGGGCTTATGTCCTGATACCTTCACTGGCTGACTGTAGGGCTTTAGTTACCTCTTTTCCTTTTTTTCCTTGTCCAACAGGTACTTTATTGTTTGAATGCTCGCCGCGTGCGCCCTCCCTCAGGCGGTGACAGAGCGAACCAATCAGCACAAAAGACGCAGCTCATTTACACTCAAAGACAGGTGGAGACACGCTGGGCATTATGTCTTTAAAAAGAGCAGGGCTTTGTGAGACTTTGCCAGAGAATTTTGAATTAAGTTCCTTTTTGTATCTTCTAAAACTGAAGAATAATGGAAACAACGGCAGCTGCAATGTTTGAATATATATGGAGACCATAGTAAGAACTTGAAGTGTATTGCTTCTGGTCAACAGGCGCAAGTTTGTCGTATACAGTGGTCAGATTTTAAATGTTGACATTCGACCTAATACTTCCTCCATATTTTTCCATATTCCAGATTGCCACAGCTTCAGCTCTGTCCTAAAGTCTTTTTATCTGTGGAGTAAATTTTTTTTAAAAACTTTACAGAGGTTTTCATAGATTTTTTTTATAACACTTTTACAGAACTGTCCTCTTTTACAGAACTGTCATCTTTTACTGAAGTTTTACATGGCCTTTACAGAACTGCCAGCCTTTAAATAACATTTACAAAGCTTTTACAGACCTGTCAGCTTTGAAAGAACTTTTAGTAAACATTTACAGAACTCATCTTTTACAAAAACATGTCTTAGCCAGACTCTGTTATACTGAACTCAGCATTGATGTTTAAGAAGGGTCATAATCAGAAGTTCAGCCAGATTTGCATGTTGTGCAGACACAGATATGGTGCTGGACCTACTGACAGACACAATCTGAGCATCTGGCAGATCAGATGTCTCGTGTTTGCTGTGTAACATGCCTTTCTACTCTAAGAGCACAGTTTCTCAAAGCTGATTGTATTAACTCTTACTGATCCCAGCATTTGTGTACATAGCATAGTGTATTTAGTACTAAGGATTTTTTGGTCTTATTTTGATTTATTTTTACTACTGTTTTATATTCTTGTGTCTCTGTGTGTCTGTGTAGTCATAGCATAAGCAATTTTCTCCAGGATCATTAAAAATATTTCTCACAAATTACATTTTTGACAAACACATGAATCAGAATGACACATCAGCTTTGTTTGATCATTATTCTGATTAAACAAATCAATACTGAATACTCTTGCTGATCTGACTCTGAAAGAGCTTGTGTACAATAAATGAAGACTTAAACATCCTTTATTCAGTGACAGAAACATGGTAGGACACAGAAGACTCCAATTCTACATGTGAACATTTATTATCGCCAGAGGAGTTTAAAGCTCCATTCTCAGAATAGATGTTTGGTTCAAAAATAGCATGTGAAAAGAAGCAAAATCCACTCTAAAGATGAGAAATTGCATGTCTAGTTGTGATTTAGTCTTGTTTAATGCGGACACTACAAAACCTCCCGACAAAAGAACATAGAGAAGAGACACTTCTGCTGTTTAAGTTCAAGACACTGTAATGGTATTTGAAAACATTTTTGAAGATTTTTTGAGAACTTTGCCAAGGGGTTACCAAGATTACATGTCATAATCCTGCCCATAATTCTTTGAGTGTTATGAATATTATAACTTTTGCTATATAACATTTAGAACATGATCACACTGCTAAGTAACGTATGGTGACAACCAAGATACTAAACGAAAACCTGGGTTTAAATAGAACAGCTTAAATGTAAGAGTTCACATGCCTGCTGACATCTTTCTAGATAATCATCGTTTTACTCATTCTAAGGAAAATAGGCAGCCGTATGTTACCATTGCCAATAGCTACCATTTCAATACAATTTGAATGAAAAACTTGATGTCTTTATTGGTCAACTCCAGTTATACTGCATGCAATGAGTTACACACTGAAACTGAGATTTGCGGCACTTTTACTGCCTTTTCTGTGCAGCCCTAGTTAGAGATAAAGTTTCCTTCACATCATGACATCATTATATATCAGCTGCATAAAACAATATGCTCCTATTTTATAAGTAATAGTGCTATATTATAGAGACTTGTCTGAACAGCTGGTTATGGGTGTACTCTTAGCTACACTATAGGTGAGGGGGCATAGTGTGGCATGGTTGTGTGCGGTGCTGGTTCAAGGCTGTCAGTATTGAAAATTCTATCATATAGATTGTAAACTCCATATTAAAGTGTATGTATTTGATGTATGCAATGTCATTAAAATCCATTTGGGTGTCCCAATACTTTTGTCCATATAGTGTACATAATGTAAACATATATAAAGGATAGCATACATAAAGAAAATGTAATTGTCACATCTAGGCCGCCTCGCTCACGCCCCCAGCGGACCCCGTCTCCTGAGTGTTGAGTATACACATTCCTGGTCTCGTCTGTGTGACGTTATTGTGGTGTGTTTGGGCTCGGTGCCGGGGCAGCCCAGGTGTAGAGGCTGATTGCTCTGCTCGCACGGCAGCTGGGTTGCTGGGCACCCGAGTGCAGGCACACCTGTCTTGTGTTTGTGTTTAGTGTCTCCTTGTTTAGCGTGATAGTTTCGGTTTCGTGATTGGTTGCATGTGACGAGCCCCTCTGTGTGATGCAGCTTAAATGCCTGCCGGTCCGGAGAGAAGGAACAGAGACTATAGCCTCTCCAGCCCAGCTCAGCCTGACGGCAGCCAGCCACGTTTCAAGTGGCAGCTGGAGTGCGGATTGGAGTTTGGAGGGAAACACCGCTAAGCTAAGGCTCTCCCGAGGCAGTCACGGTAGACAGTGCGAGTCTAATCTCTCTCTGTGTCTCCGCTTTGTCTCTGCAGGCAGTAAATGGTGGGAAGGCTCTCATCTAAACGTGGAGTCCGCGAGGAGCGGACCAACTTTACCGGCTGCCATTACGAGTGCGCCTAGAAGTATAT
>JBBPCZ010099131.1:0-11027 GCA_037974445.1 Brycinus macrolepidotus
TGGAAGCTGTTATAGCTGCAAAGGGGGGACCAACTCCATATTAAAGTCTATGTATTTGAATGCAATGTCATTAAAGTGCCTGTTGGTGTAATGGCCAAGTGTCCCTATACTTTTGTCCATATATTGCTTAACACAATGCAGAAACGTGTAATTCATTCATAATATACGTAAGATGAGAGAAAGCTCATAACCATGCCAGAGGTAAATTCCACTCAATAATGGCATATAAGCCACTTTACCACAGCAGGGGACAGTATCACATTAAATGCGATTGCTTTGTGTACACTTTCGTACACATGACTTAAACATGAATCACTGCATTCAAAATTTAAACGTGATTTGGGAAATTAAGTGACTTGTCCACTCATGGCTGATATATTTTGTTCATTATTGGCATGTTCTACCAGAGACTGGCATGTATCAGTTGCGCATTAAATACAATCCCTACCTCTGAGACAGGGACCACAGCTTATTTAATGGACTTTCAAAGTTTCAAAGTAAGGAAATGTTGCTCATCTTTCACATCTAATTGTGTTTGCTTTGTACTGCGGTGCAAGACATTCAGTCCCAAACTTTGTGGACACAACAGAAAAATCAAGCATATGTATTAACTGTATGGTCTCAGGTGTTAAGGTGATGTTTTGCGTGTTTACACACACTACGTTGCATTCCATACGTTCAAAAAAAGAGATAAAAATGTGGTTTCCATAATATGGGTCCTTTGAGATTCTCATAAATATTCTCATTAATGTAACCTTTTGCATTTGTTCTTTCAATTCTATAATTAAAAGAAGAATGGTACTTTTTTATTTTAATTTAACAATTATTTGCATTGCTGAATAACCAAAAGTATTAATGGAGCATAATAGTAATAAGAGTAATGGTATTGCATTATTGTTGAATGGTGTGGCTCTTCCACTCACAAAATCTTACTTCATGCACCATCATTTTAAAAAAGAAATCTATTTGAATCTATTTGGTATCCGTCACTGCTTTGAACGCAGCAGCTCGTTTAAACTGGATGCAGAACCGAGCCTGAAAAGGACTCATTTGTGCTAATTGGAAGCCTTACCAGATTGTCAGAATGGTTCATTAGATCACGGCGTACGTGGCACCATGGTCAGGCACTTGCCATCTCGTCTGTGTGTTTGTGCTGTGTCTGGCAGAATCTCGCAGCCTCCACAAGCTGTACTCAGCGCTCTGAGGGAATCAAATATTCATGGAAGACCTGGATTTTCTGCTGCCTTTCATGTGCTGGTGTCCCCTGAGTCTCTCCTGTTTATTTCAAGAGCAGAGTTCCTATCGTGGCCCACCTCAACATTTCATGACGAATGAAAAATGGATCTAACCAAACGGATGGCGGTGGCCTGAAATATCTGTAATGGGAATCATTATGTGGCAATTAATTTGTTGGGCCACACAATAAACCACCAGTAAAACCATTCGTATTAAATGACCTCCACCATTGTAACATCAGTAGAAGTGCTCCGGTTCAGAGTAGGCTCATATAGAACGTGTTCTGTGCTTGTTAATGCAAGACTAGCAATTTTACTGTGTGCACAGTGGATTATGGACGGTTTTATTGCACCAAACCACATTAGTTCCAGGACTGTATTAGAGGAAAATCTCCTGTTGGTGCATGTGTTTTCACCCGACTGGCTGGATTGGACCAGGAAGCACTAGAATATACTATAGGGATCTCAAGCAATAAAGTCCCAATCTATAACAGCTCCTTGTGAACCCTAGGACTTGCGTGGACTTTGCTGAAAGGGTTTGCAGGGTAAAGCCGACACTGTACACTTTAGCAGCTGAGGCCTTGTAGACTTGGCTGCAACACAATAAACAGGAAAACTTGAGGATTTGAGGCGGTTTTTTTTTTCTGCTAGAATTTTAAGACCTTAATACAATAGATGAGTTCGGATTAAGGGTCAGTTGTTCAATAATACATTTCAAGGAATAGGTTGGTGAAGTAGAGTTTTCCACTTCGCCAAGATGTGCCTGGCCAGCCAAGACATGAGCACGCCTGTTACACAGGAATGTGGATGCTACAGAATATATTTATATTGATAAGTGAGTGTGAAACTTGAATTTTTAAGCTGCAGGTGAAGATGTTTATATAGTTGGAACTGGAAACAATTAGAAATCACCAGTATAATCTGTAGTGACGTGAGAGCCCTGCTTATCCATGTTAGCAACATAAGTATTCATCACATCCACGATTCTCATTTTGTTAAACTGGCTTTAAACTTTTATAGACATTTGTAGACATTTATATTTTCTCGCTTACTTCTCAGACCCATGTCAATATGTACAATTTTGCCAATACTGTTAATTTCTTTCTGTAACCACTTAATCCTCACTAGGGTCGCAGGTACCCAAGGCTTTTCCCGGGGTCCGTGGGCACGAGGCTGGGACTCACCACAGGGCGCACACACCACTCGTACACACACGTCTTTGGACTGTGGGAGAAGCCGGAGACCCCGGAGGAAACCCACGCCACCACGAGGATCACATGCAAACTCCACACACACAAGGCCAGGACCCGGATTCAAACCCCCAACCTTGGAGAGACTTTAAAATGTACTCCTGTTTGTGCTGCCGAACTTTTTGACTGCTATCACAAGTGCTATGAATGTTACTGACTCTATGGCCATTTATGCACTTTATATATTTTGTCCCTGCCCCTTTCGTCCTGTCCCTTGTCCTGGAATGCAGCACAACTCCCACTGGCTGCTCGTAGTGTTCAGCCACAAGGTGAAATTTGTAAACTTTGTAAAAATCTGTACCATAAACCACACCAACAAGTCTTTGCTATCTTACTGAAGAGCTGGGTATAGTCTGAGTGGGCTGAGAAGTTTTGAAGATGTATTTTTATGGAAATGATTTGGGAAATTTATTGACGTCAAGTGTTTATTAGCAACGCTAGTGTTCTGAACAAAAGGAGCAAAATTTGGTTTGCTGAACCATGACTTGGCTGATCATCTACATCTGGGGTAAGAAGAAAACTGCATAAATGTGTAAAAGTAGAATACTGTGTAAATGTTTGGTGTTCTTTTAAATGATTAAATTTATTACACGCCTTTCAGTTCTGTGGTGTGATTAGGACCTCAAGGGGTGTTCTACTACCCCAGTGCAAGTTTAAAATATTACATTCAATGAAGTATCTGATTGCCTCACCATACCTTACTTCCTACACTGGGCATGCTGTAGGAGAGGTTGCCAGAGTTGCTGTAACATTTGTGGCCTTCAGTTCAGACCACAAATGTTTTAAAAAATCTCAATAAATAAAAAGAAAAGCAGCTTTTTCTGCTACTGTGCAACACACGTTCTGCTAATGTACCTATTGGAATTATGATAACACGCAAACAGTGGTGAACAGTGGGGTTTTTTTGACAGCTCTAACTGTACCATGGACATTAGAATCTTTCCATGTTTTGTTTGAATCTTGTAACAGACATTAAAGCATAGTTTACTTTGTATGTAGCAGTTTTGCAGCAACTCTCTCAGTAAAGAGCTCTTGCAAAGGACAGATGCTGCCGTTTTCAAATTCTGGATGAAACCTGGTTAGGCTAAAACACCTTTTTGAAATCTGTGACCTATCCAACCTATTTTTCAGTTCTGAGGTAATTAACAGTTGGCTTTGTTGTCTTCAGTAGACCCAGAGGAAGATGCAGTCACATCTGGTAGGAAAGTGGTCTCCAACCCTGGTACCTCTAGCATGTGGATTTTACTGTTTTTCCTGCTTTTACATACCTGATTTGATTAAGTCTAGTATGTAAGTGTATGTTAGGATGATTTGTAACTAATATGCTTTATTTTGATGTACATAATGATACAAAAATGCTACTGACATATTTACCATTACCTTGCTTTGCTAGATGGTCTGCTGGTCTCCTGCCTTGTGATCACAACACAGAAACCCACTCGAGTTTAACTCTTTATATATTTATAACATTTTTAGGTGTTCAAGTGGTAAAATTAGGAAGTTCAAGAGTTTGCAAAGGTTGTCCAGATTCTTCATTACAGCAGAGAAAACCAGGACCAAGGTTTTGGCACGAGTAATCATGGAAGCATCAGTGAAGATGGAATCATTGGGGTCGCCATAATCTACAGCTGCACCGGATCTCAAGGATGTAAGAGAGGGTCATTTACCAGAGGTCAGTAGTAACTATAGTTACCTTTACTTCACATGTCTCAGAATGTTATCAAATGATAATGCAAATCACCGTCTACTCAAGTACATTTGGGAGAAAAGTGATCTACTTTTCTCAGCCTTTCATGATTAATTTCAGTCTCTTTTGTTGATCCAGTACCTGCGCTTCACTGCTGTTGCTCACATCTCCCGCTTTCATGCTTTACCATCTTAGTTAAGACCAAATGGAATCCGAAAGGAGAAGGATGGCACACAGTGTAGTTCTAAGTACTAAGTACTAAGAGGTTAAACTCCAGTTCTACAGAGAACCCAGTACTCAAGTATTTTTTTTTCTTAAGTTGTTTTTCTAGGTTAATGCTTCTACACAAGCCTCTATTTAAGCAACAATGTCTCGACTTGAATATGGGTTTAGCCTACTCTACCCACCTCTGTCCATCAAGCTGGCAAGAGCTAACTGTCGCCACAGTACAGGCAGTCCAGTAACACAAAGTACAGTCCGCTCCAGTTAATAAAACTGTGTCCTCTAGTGTGTGGAAGAAGGTATTACAGCATCAAAGTACAGAATAGATTTAAAAATTGTTTTGCAAAGTAGTACACCGCTTGCCCAAAAGTATTCAGACACCCCTTCAAATGATAGTGATTTCAGCTACTTAATGTGCCCTGTGCTGACACTGGGGTTGTACACAACTTGTATAACTTCCATAGAAAAGTATTGCCAGAAGAAAGAGCCCCACATGAGTCTAAAGTCACCATGTCCAGTTCCAAGCATCAACTAGAGGGGTATAAACCCCCCAGTACTGGACTGTGAAGCAATGGAGTTGTATTCTCTGGAATGAGGCACTCCATCCAATACCATTGGGATGAGTTGAATTGATTATTTGTGATCCAGAACTAATCATTCAACATCAGTACCTGACTTCACTATTGCAACATCTAGTGTAAGTCTTTTCTGGAGAGGAGAGACTGTCACTGTAGTCAAGAGGAACAAACTCCCTTTAACACCCCTGACTTCATAAGTAATATCGGATAAGCAGGTCTCTGAAAATATTTGGATGTTTAGTGTGTGTATCCAATGAATATATTTTCAGCCATTTGATTCAGAGAACTTTTTTTTATTGTTGTACTGTTTTGTTTTATTGATACGTTGTATTGAATATTAAAGTGTGCATTACAGTATACAGTAACATTGGTGAAGTAGGATTCTGTGTAATTCCGTATTTAACTGTGGATGACAGATTGACATCAACCATAACACAAACATGAATCCACAAATGTAGCCATCAGGTACTCCAGACAGGTGAAACTGATTTAGGTGTGCAAAGGGAAAAAGACATTTGCAGACATATGTTACGAGAAAACTGAAGGAACCTGATATTGTGCTAAAAATGTGCCAGCACTGTCTGGAAAACACATATCCACGAACAAAGACCATTGGAAATGTTAGTTTAATATTTAAACTACACACAAATGGCAAAGAATAAAGGAGTGCTGTATGTGGAAATGAGTAAGCACTATTTCTGCTTTTTGAGTCCACCCTTATTGACACTCCAGTCTAAATTTAGACTGTCAGTCTTCAAGCTGGCTCACTCCTCCTTTTCTTTGTAGTTTGTGGAAACTGCAATATACACAGATTTGTATATTATAGCTTTTATTTGTATATTTACAGCTTTTTATATATTACAGCTTTTTAATAGTCCCGGACCGGCTGGGACTTTTAGAAAGCTGCTTTCAAAACAACAGGAGCTAAAATGGCATCCGCAGTGTACTTATAACAATTATATTGTATTTTTACATAAAGCTCCTTTAAGTAACAGATTTAAGTAGCATCGTTAACAAATGCAAAAAAGTCAAGCAGTTATTTGAACAATTCTGAGACCAGTTTTGGAATATCGCTTAAAGCCTTTCTCAGAAATCTTCCAAAAATGTACAAACAAATGTGAATCTGACACATTACAACTTTCAACTAGATACTAGACGTCTTTGTGTTCTTTAGGTTTGCATGATTGCAAGACAATATTTGGAACTGACATTCATGTCACTGTTGTTTGGTCACTACTTAATTATGCTGAAGTAATATAGTGTGTGCTTTATGCTCACTTGCATCAGTTTATGATTATATACACTTTTCTTTTGATCAGTGACTGATCATTTGTATCTGATTCACCACGTAATACTGTATTGTCGTATGTCCAGTAGTTGTTGTACCATGGAGCTCAAACTGAATTGTATCCTCGATTGTGTGAAAATTCTGATTATGTACTTTATGATGCTATTTGAAATCTTTGGTTAACATGGTTCAGTCTGGCTGTAGTTTGCAAATCATCATTCAGATGCATTTTTCTCCCAAATAGCCAGTTTTAAACAAGCCATTAAGCAAAAAAAAAAAAAAAAAAGCAAGCTTGTTGTATTTTGACTTTTTTTAAGCTACAAAGTCTTAGCATAGTAAGTTAGGGTACCTGAGGCAAAAGTCTGGAGTGGATCTGCATCACAGCTGGTGGAGATTCAACAACACTATTTGTGCACTATGGCTGAAGGATAGTTCTAACATCCTCTTCCTATTTTAGAAAAGCAATATCTACAAAAATCATCACAAACATTTGTCAATGTCATTCAAGCTTAATTGTAATGGCTTTTCCGTTTGCTCCTGCAGTTTGCAGCTAACATCTACCGATCTATACAAACTTCAACCTTTATTATGAAGTTAAACCTGTCGTCTTTCAAGTTCTACTTCATATTTTTAGATGAAAAGCACTCAATGGACCTGACTCATCACTCACTCACTCACTCCTTCATGTTTAGCAGGCTGTGGATTCTCCATAAAGGGGGGCTATTAGCACTCAAGTAGGTTTTTGTGCTTAAGAAAAGTGGTGCTTTGCATCAACGATGCCTCGTCCGAGGATGTCCCTGTTAAACATCTTTCATTTTTGATTTTCATTTCAAAACAAGAACACCATCTTTTAATCCAGATTTGGTCAAGTACTTGTCTACGTTTGTGTTCAGAAAAATGACACTATCCATATATTGTCCAAATCATCCACTTGGTTAAGTATGCTGGGTCATTATTGAGACAGTATCTCCACTAGGTATGCACCAAGCAGCACATTTTAGCCAAAATGCAGCATGTGGAATATATATATATATATATATATATATGCACACCAGTACTTGTATTTTTTCTTTTATACACTACAAGCGGTAGGTAAGGTGTAAGCGCAATAACAGTGCAGCAAACTGACAGTGTCAGATGTCAAATATTTAGTTGTAACATAAAATCGATAAAGTATCCCTTTAAAATAACCATTGCACATTACCCAGAGCAAGCCTGATTTGCCATAAATGTTCACATGCAAACTAACTATATTTTATTCAGTGCATTGTGTTTTACCACTAGAACATTTCTGAGACCAATTATTTGTCCTGTTACATTAACAGAGGCTGCTTTCCCAGTTTGTCTGCACCAGCCTGGGTGTCATTTGGTTCCTTTAGTTTACATTGCTGTGGCTAATTTAAGTTACACATATGTGTTTCTTGACTAAACTGAAATTTGATGGTGATGTTACTCTCACATTACTCTCACAACCTACTTTTTATTTTAGCCTTCACTATTGTACTCTCTCTTACTTTCCTTCTGGTATATTCTTGATAAAAGAGTCACTTCATGTCTAGATGTATCACAACCAGGGCGATGAAAATAAACCTTACTTGACCTATCTGTATTAATGATCGAGTTTTTTCAAATTATGCATCAGGTTAATTTTAACGAATCAGGTCGCTGATGCCTGGCCCACAAACACGCTCTGCAGTCCAAAAGCAAATGCTTCGCTATTGCTCGTGTGCTATTTTTAGCAGCAGCAGCTCGTGCTGCAAAACAACAATATGAACGGCTGCAAGGAGTGCTATCTTAAAACAGGCAGATTAGGAAAGAGCTGGTGTGCACTGAGAAAAGCATGCTCTGCTGTTCAGAAAAATCCATTCCTCCAACAGTGCATTGAGCTAGGGTTAACTTGGAAGGCGTAGCGAGTTCCATGGTTTCATCAGCTGTTTAGTGCACACCTAAGTATGGACAGAGAGTTCACACCTGTCAAAACGAACCCAACTAAAGGAAAAGTTTGATAGGTCCATACCAAACAAGGTGGGTCTGCAAACACCCTCATACAAACGATAAATCAGGATGATGCTGATATACCCTTGAAATAGCTGATATTGCCTTTTCCACAGGTTTTATAGGTTAAACATACCATTAAAGTCAAAGTGAACTTTTGTTAAGCTTAATCCACTAATATGTCACTGCGGTTGGGACAAAATCTCATTTTTTGTTGGTTTTTATTGTTCGAAGTTCAAAATACCAGTCGCTCGTTATATTGTGTTATTTCATGATAAATGGACCACTGGAAATGGTGATGATTTTTTGTTTCTCCTTTCAAGTTGATTTTGGAGATACAAGGTTTTGTTCCGACAATGACACAACATACTGTGCCATGAAACGCAACAATGTGCACTTTAAATGTGAATGCTAAAGGTAGTAACTGTACAAAATATAAAAATACACTATCTTAACCACAGGATCAGTCTGCACATACAGGGATAACACCTAA
Organism: Brycinus macrolepidotus; assembly: GCA_037974445.1. Taxonomy (NCBI): domain Eukaryota; kingdom Metazoa; phylum Chordata; class Actinopteri; order Characiformes; family Alestidae; genus Brycinus; species Brycinus macrolepidotus. The sequence continues at coordinate 8,749 of JBBPCZ010099131.1, forward strand.
GGACTCTGTAAGGACACCATTGAAAGTCAACAGCAACAGAGCAGGCCAATTCAGTCACTGGAATCTGACGGTTCGGAGGACAATAACAGAGAGGGAAAATGTCCAGTGCAGAATCTGAGTCAGCTGCGTGAGTCTTCTCACATCTCGATTTGAGTTTCGTTTGCTGGTCTTTGTTTGATGGAGGCAGAGATGGTATAAAACCTGTGAAATGAAAGAGCAGTGACATCATTAAACAGAACAATGTAAAAGATACTCTCTAATTTATGTAGTCCATTGCCTGTGGCGTCCTATGAGCATCTTTCATACACGTGATACACGTCATTTAAGTTACACAGAAGCGCATGATGCTGAAACAAGCAGTGATCTGAAAGCAACTGATAAATCAGTTTCAACTGCTTCAACTGGGGAAACACTATTTTTACTAGTCTAGTTAAGTAGGTGTACTTGACTGCCGTCTTTAAAGATTTTGGAAGTTTGTCATTTGTTATTGAAATGAAATACTTTACTGAATAGCACCTTTTACTAAATAACATCTGAGTTTATAGTTTTTATTAGAGTATTCAAATGCATAGTCCCATAACTGGCTTCATTTCACTAGAATATTATTTTCACACCTCTCTTAATAGCTTTCCACACCAAACATGAAACAATTTTTTTTTTTTTCCTCCTCTCAAACTTCATTTAATCAGTATTTGGACAGACAGAGGCTAGCGATATAAGATTAGTGGCTTTTGTACATTTCAAAATATCCAGATATTTGCATTTTCACAAGTAAACATTTTCACTCATTAGCCCAGTATACCCGTTAACTATATTGGTGCACAGTTACACCAATACTGTAGCCACTGTAGTCAAACACATTTTATCAGCCACCATACATCACAAGTCAGTTTCTGACCGCAGGACCACGACTGAACAGACATTATTGGACTGGTGGATCATTCTCAGCACAGCAGTGAAACTGCATGAGGTGCTGGTGCTGCTACGAGTGTGTCAGGCACAGCAGTGTTACTGGAGTTTTTTTTTTTCCTGGCTTGAGAAGATAAAACTACCCAGAATATCAAGCCGACAGCAACTCAGTGGTCAGAAACTGACGGCTGAGGAAGGGCGAGAGGATAACACAAATTGAACATGGCCATTCATGGTATGCAAGATATGTTTTTCTTATGAAGTGGCTTATGAGTGTATATCAGTGACTGATGTAGACAGAAAAACACATGCAATGTTCAAATCTTACCTTGTGGTTTTGTAGTGTTTCTTTTTACTCAAGGCTCTAAAGCAGCAGGACTGTGAGCAGCTGTTCTTGCAGTCAATGACCTGGTATATGATTGGATTGTACATAGCAGAGGATTTGGCCAGTAAGGTTGGTATGACTGAGACTGGAATAGGCACTGAATTGTGTTCCCCAAACGCAGACACCACTGATACCACTGCATATGGAATCCATGCTATCAAAAATCCAGCACAGATCAACATCGCCACCTGCAGGACACAAGGAGAATGACATTGACTGCATTTTATGAAACTGCAATTCAGTGTATCTAAAACAAAATATGCACATATGCAGAAGAATAATTAATTTTACAGGGGAATAAACCTTTACGATGTCATACCAATAAACCAGTTATCTGAAGCTAGGTTGGTATTACTATAGGTTGGTTTTTGAACACCTCGCAATATTTTTTCACACAAACATCTTTATAAATAATCAAATCTCTTCAAGGGCATCAAATATGTTTGTTAACATCACCTATGCACCTTAGTTAACTTCATCTCCAGATTGTGGTTGTTCTTGTTCTGTGAGTCGAAGGAGGAGACTTCCTTAGCAGAAGACTTCACCTTGATGATAATCTTGACGTAGGAGAAGACGATGATGCCCGTTGGCAGAATGAGGCAGAAGAAGAGGATGGACATGACAAAGCTTTGGCCGGCCACAGAGGCCTGGGCCAGCCACCAGTTGAGTGTGCAGGAGGTGCCGAATGGTTCTGGAGCGTAGCTGCCCCAGCCCACAAGTGGCATGGTGGCCCAGAAGGCTGCATACAGCCAGATAAAGAGAAGGCTCATCATGGCATGATGCCGCTTAATCCATGTACCTGCAAATTGCAGAGAGATATAAACATACACCTCCAAGAGACCACAGCAATTTATTTTAAAATCAACATCTCTGTGAGTATGACAACCATTCCATGCCAGCGTCTGTTCAATTCCTACACAAGCACCTCATTCTGCTTTATGAGGAACTGATTAGTGATCACCTGAATCAAATCTTATTTAATGAG
>JBBPCZ010099142.1:0-11027 GCA_037974445.1 Brycinus macrolepidotus
TCTCTCTCTCTCTCTCTCTCTCTCTCTCTCTCTCTCTCTCTCTCTCTCTCTCTCTCTCTCTCTCTTTCTCTCTCACTGTTGTAACAGCCTTTGAAACTGCAACTATATGGGAGAAGGAAAAATAACCTTTACTAAATGTATGTTAATGTATAAAATGTTTTAAGTCGTTCTGAACCATTTCCATCGATTCGTTCGCCATTAAGTGTTTACACAGTTTAAATGGCGGCTGATGTGTTCAGATGGTATAAAACGTAAGAATAGAGAAAAATGGAGTTTTAAGATATTTAATGCTGTTATGGAAACAGCATTATGTTTTTTATCTCTGTCCTTTACATGCATTTAACTGTCTCGGATCTATTCTCATTATAGTCATAATGTCGAAGTCCTCAAACAAACAGTGCTGGTCTTGATGCTGCGTTTATATACTGATGCTGAATAAATCGTAGTTTCATGCTTTCATACAGAACTGAATCATCAGTGACTGTATGTGAACGCTGCCATGACAGCTTTACTGGACAGTGGTATTCTTTCCACAAGGGGGTCAGTAGTGTTAACCATTATTTTAATTGTAAGAAATAATTTTAAACACCTGGCAGAGTTTGGGTTTTGGTGTACATTAATGGTCAGCTTTGATTCAGAGTGTTTTCCAAAAAAAAAAATAATAATAATAATCCGCCTCCGATTTATCCCACAGCCATGGTTGATGGCAAAAGGTGGAAAAATTGAACTCTTGATGTAACGTCCTGCTGTCACTGGCAGAATTTTTGTTGCTACTTCATTCAAAACCCACATCCGTCTACCATCCCAGTGTAAACACAGCATTTCATCACTGTCAGAACAAAACCTTCTGCCATTTTTATAGAAACGAGTAGATGCGAGATTCACATTGATCCGGCAAAGCAGCGTCCCATGCATCTTGGCGCATGATTGGACTGGTGCATCGAGTTTGGGAGACAAAGTGAAAAGGTGTATGTGTGGCAGACAGATAATGGAGCAGTTCACACAGTTCACTCCAGACACAGGCGGAAGAGTTCAGCTGGGCTAACCTGTCTGCACTGGGTCTGAGGACTGTCCTCATGGTTACCGAGTCTGTGAGGCTGACAGTTACACGATACGGTGCAAGGTTGAACTAACATAAAATAGTTGCAAGTTGTTTTCAGTGGTGGGAAAATAAAGAAACTCCTCACATGGCACTTCATCTTCACTGATCAGCCATAACGTTAAAACCACCTGCCTAATGTTGCATAGGTCCTTTCCTGCCGTCTGAACTGGCACCACTGTAATGAGAGAATCAGTGTTATTCATTTCGCCAGTGGTTTTATTGATATGATTGGTGTATATGAAAATGCTTATGTATATGAAGCTCAGGTTAATTAGTTTTTGGCATTTTCTGTTCAAAAAAATGTCCTGGTGACTCAGAGTACTATTTCAGTTACCTTTTTTAGAGCTCTGGCTGCTCTGACCACTTTGCTGAAGTGGTAACAATGCTTGAAAAAGGTACATTGCTTTTGGGGTGGCCTCTTTGTAGTTGTTATGAAGATGTACAGACTGGGAGAGGTGCACCATTGAGGGAATTGATATCTGATGAGCTGGTTAGATATCAGATTTTGTCCTCAGAACCCACAGCTATCACAAGGATTTGTAAAATTCCATCACCTGCACCCCTGATTTAACTCAATGATGCACTGATGAATCAATCCAGGGACCTTAATGATGACTAGGGCTGCCACTAACGACAGTTCTATCAATTGTTTTCCCGACTGGTTGATTAATCAATTAATTTTCCTTCAGCAATCTGGCTTTTATAATGAATGTATGTAGCAGCAGCAAGGACAAAATGTGTTTTAAAAGCTCTCCCTTCTAAAGATTTAACAAACTTGATAATTTTTTGGTTTTGGATAACTTGAAATACTTTCAAAGCTTTAGGTCTTTTAAAACTTCTACACTGAACTTCTTTCGCATACAACTCGCATAGCCGCCGTGATTTTTTTTATTTTGAAGAAGAAAAAAACATTTGTTGTAATGAATTGAAGCATTTTAGAAATTTAAAAGGTCATTAAAAAATACATCTATAAATTATTGACATTAACATATTTTCCGCATTAATGTCATCGATTATGTCAAACAATCATAGCAGCTGTAAAGATAACCACGGATACTGGGCTTCCTTGTGGAGAGGATTGGAAATGGTTAAATGGAAAAAAAATGACATGCATAAAATCAATGTTTGATTAATGCAAATTGTATTTATTCTAATGTTCGTGTTCAGAAAAAACTATGAGAAAAACTGAGTATATTCTCTTCCCATTCTTTCACAAACTGAACTGCACTAAATTCCGTTAAACAGGACTAATTGTGCTCTGTTCGTAAGTAAACATGCAGTTGGTCGGGCTTCGTTAAGTACTGAATTCATGATGTACTCAGAAAACCGGACATTGTGACTATTCATCACAATAAATATCATATTTCCAGCTCTACTTCTTACCCAGATAGGTACATTTTTAAATCTAATTTTCTCAGGTGGCTAAAACAGTATGTCCATGTTTTCCAGTGTGCTGTCTGTGCACGTCTGTTTTAATGAAGCTCTTTTATAATTGGCCTGCCTTTCAAAACTTTACCTGCAATGTTTATCTTTAGCTGAGAAATTCAGGGCTAATGAACAAAAAAAAAATGCCTTTTGCTTTTGACCCCTGTCCCCTGACACACACCCTTTCTGTCTGAGGTTGAGACTGTTGAGTTAACTGGCTTCCTTGTCGTCTTCTCTCTTGCAGCCTTACAGTGTTACTGTCACCGCTGCCCCAACTCCACATGCACCACGGACGGCCTGTGCTACGTGTCCGTCACCAAGTCTCCAAAAGAGACCACACGGCAGAGCTGGTGTCTCGGGGAAAACGAGCTCTTCCCCCGCGACCGTCCCTTCGTCTGCGCTCCCTCCACCAAGGACGACACGGGTATCTTCCCCATGTGCTGCAGCACTGACTGGTGCAACAAGAACCCTGACCCCAGTAATTTCCCAGGTGAGATCACACAGGGAACATGTAAAAAAAAATAATAAAAAAATAAATATATACACAGACTTCACGCAAAAGAAGCAGCGCATCTTCACACGTGCCCTTAATGTTTGAGGACACCTTGCTTTTCAAAATGCTCTTTATGGATAAGCATATTAAGCACTTTATATTAAACCTGACATTGAATTGAAAGCTGTTAAGGTTCTGCCAGTTTTTATTTGCAAGAACTGAAGGAACTAAGCGAATAATGAGAAATCCTGCAATTTTTTGCACTCAAACCTTTTAGATATTTTGCTTTAATTACATTCTGTAAAGGTGATTTCATGTACAGTGACTGGCTAAATCATAAATCTGGAGGGACTGCGGACTGTAAGTTTGTCTTATTTTAGCCGAATATGTCTACTGGACTTACTAGGAATCGATAACGTTACTTGCATTTGTCCAGAATGACATACTTTACATCGTGTTGTGTTGCTTTATTATTTTATATAATGTGTAATTATCACTCATTTTATTTCTTTTATTTGCCATTAAGTTTTCTGAGGCATAGGTTGGGTTTTTGCCCACAGCAGGAGTGTCTTGTGTCACTGCTCTGCCATGCTTGTTTGGCTTTGCGAGGACTAAGATGCGGTGGCGTTAAAGGAGGTGTCTGTTAAAGGACTGACAGGAGGTCCGTGTAAGCGCTGACAAGCCTTCTGACCTTGTAGCAGTTTTTCAAAACAGATTTTTCTCAGGCACAATGTACACTTGCAGTGATGACATTATATAAACAAGTATTTTTCCAAATGTTGTTCAGATATGTCCTGTTTATCTGTAATAGTCAGACAATAAACATATTGACAGACCTTTACCTGAAGTAATTAAACTGTCAAATCAAAATCCAGGTAAAACCTATTCAGCTTGTAGTTTCTAAAGGTTTTTTCAACACAGTCTGTTTGCTTTGAAACAGTCTAAATGGATTCCATCTCTGAATTGATTCAGCTTTATCTGAAAGCTGTCCATAGATTTTTCATGGCTTATTCTAGCTTGTATCAAGTTCAACTTTGATGCACTGGAAGGACGTTTTTATCTCTTACATTTATAGCCTACTTTCTGACTCACACACCTGCGGTGGAAGCAGCCAATAAAAGGCAGACATTTGTCACATATAGCATTTACTGAACTAGCTGCCTGCACCCGGAGGGTACACACACACACACACACACACACACACACACACACACACACACACACACACACACACACACACACACACACACATAGCCTCCAACTAACTTCCCCACTCTCCCTCCACCTTCCTCATTCTGTGGCAACAGGCAGTGAATTTCTGCAGGAACTGTGTTATTAAGTTATTACCTGGATCACATGGTGGAGAGATGTTTTCGTGCTCTGTTTTGCTCTTAAATAGCCGCACCATCAATCTACTCTGCAGCCTTGCAGTGCTCAAACTCCAGCTGCATCTCCTCCTCAATCACAACAGACAGCAACAAGCCATTACAGCAGGCCTTCAGAGCAAGGTGAGAAGAGGCTCTTAAAGCTCTAAGGAGGAAGGTGGTCATTTCGTCCATCGTCCTCCTCGCCTGCTGTTGTGTTGAAGTTACAGCAGTAAGTTTAGTTTGGGCGGATTTGTATAGCCATGAAGATGGTCAAAGTTTGAAGATGAGAGTGCCACAGCCTTGAACATATCCGTGTAGTTATAAAAAACAAATGCCATTGGAACACAGATTTTCTGCCTGCAGGACTTTTGAAATTTTTTCAAGGAAGTGTAGCCCATCATATGACTTCCCAGTCAGTGTAGCTGTCGCCACCACCGTTGCTCATCAGGCTGCCTCTGACCACGCGAGATGACTCGGAGAACATGCCACCGTCACTGCCTCAGAGTCTAGACAGTCTACTCATTGTTTCGTAAATAAACACATGGCAGTGCTAATTGTATGTAAGGCAGCTTAAGAGGGAGATTGACAAGTGAAGACAGCCGGCTGTGACTCATCTGTGTCCTGAAGGCCAGATATGGACTAAACCTTCTGCAGAACTGTGAACTCAAATATTTAGTCATTGTAACAACACAGTTTAATAGGTATTAATGGTCCTTTGGTTTTTCACAGTGAACAGTCTGAGGATCCAGTGACTTGTAACTCTTTTGGCTCTTCGCACAATTACAGTTATTTACTTGCTTCAGTGATTTTTCTCTCTGGAGCGTCATCCCTGAGTTCCAGTGTTGAATGTAAACCTCTGTTAGTACTGTCGCATTGCTAGACTCTTTACATTTACTTAACATTCTCTCTTGCTCTCTCTCTTTCTTTGTCTTTTTCTTTCTTTCTGTCTTTTTTTTCTTTCTTTTTTCTTTCTTTTCCTTTCTATCTTTTTCTTTTTTTTTTCTTTCTTTCGTTCTTTCTTTCTCTCTCTTTGTCTCTCTCTCTCTCTCTCTCTCAGTGCCAACAGTAAAGACTCCCTCTCTGGGGCCCGTGGCTCTAGCGGCCGTGATTGCTGGACCCGTGTGTGTGCTCTGCTTCGTGCTGGTCACCGTCTTCTACATTTGCCACAGCCGCTCGGTCATCCACCACCGTGTGCCTAATGAGGAGGACCCCTCCATGGACCACCCCTTCATCACCGTGGGAACCACACTCAAAGACCTCATCTACGACATGACCACGTCTGGGTCAGGCTCTGGTAGGTTTCAATAAAGGGTTTAGTTTGAGGCTGAACTTTTAGAACAGTTTTGCAATTTCAACAGCTAAGCTTTTGTACAAACGGTACTCACAGTATCCACAAACTACTCAGAAAATCATAATGTGATGTGTAGTTTATCATGATACACAGTAAAGGGTGCGTTTGGCTGACGCTCTTATCAAGAGTTACAGGGACAGTCCCCCTGGAGCAACTGAGGGTTAAGTGTCTTGCTCAAGGACACAGTAGTAGAAAGTGGGGGGGTTTGAACCTGCAACTTTGTGGTCATTGGGTTCACAGGTAAGTGTTTTACCCACTAAGCTACTACCACCCCGTCACATACACAGTGTCACATTAACCACTTCTGCTAAAGGTGTAGTACTTTGTAACGTTTTGTGATCTTTAATTTTGTGAATTGCAGTATCAGCAGCACACCAGACAAGATGATACTCATTCTCCATTTTAAATACCAGACTACTCTAGCCTTATTTGAATATTCAATTAAGTAACCAAATTCTAAGGTGAGTTCCGATATCTGTATATTCAAATACAGCTGTCCATCCCTAGTTTAGTCTGGCAGCTTTAGTTTTGTCTTTTATATCGTCCCTTTCCGCCCCAGACTCAGACGTAACGTCTCAGAGGCTACAGGTTCTCCACCCTTTTTGTTTAGTGATTATGCCCTGCTGTAATTACCTGCTGAAATGTGCAAATACCTGTCTCGCCTCTTTGTCTCTCTGCATGCCGGCCGCCTGCCTCATTGTTTTGTTTGCATATCTCTTTCTCTGTGAGTGTGTGTGCGAGTGTTTTGCCCTATGTGACCGAATACCCAGCAGGTCTTCATGGGAGTAATATGCTAATGTGCTGGTGCTGCACAACTACACACACAATTAAAAGGAGCCTCCGAAGGCACAAAAATGTGGAGTGTTAAATGAAGCTGTAGACGATTTGGTTAACTGTGTGACATCCCAAAGTATACAAAAGTTCATAAGGAGGTTAACACGTCCTCTTCAGGGAGCAAACCTTATTATAGTAGTGGTGTTTATTTTTTTTTTTGCAAATATAGATGCCCAGTTTCTATTCTTTAGCATATTAATAAAGCCATAAAATATAAAATATGCCGTAATTTTTTGCACACAGCACATTTTGTTTAATTAAATTGGCCAAAAAGAAACAACAATTATGCATTAAAGTATGTTCTCTGAAGGCCTCTCTGTATTTTCACTTCAATCAACAAAACATTGTTTGACCAGAGGCATCCAAACTTTTGTATGACATTAATATCTAAACATGTTTGAAAGTCTTGAGGTGGAGAAAACCACAGAATTGATTGCAGTACCTTGTTTATCAGTTTATACATTATTTAATGTGGTTGTTCCCAAAACTCTTAAAATATGAAATAATACATTTCGTCTAGTTTATCATTTCAAATCTATATTTTATGTTGTTACTGCATTTGAAATGATGAATATAAAATGATAAACTACTACTACTGATAAAACTAATAACAATAATAAGGCTAGTGTTTGTGTGGACCTGCGCTTGTTGCTTGGTACCTCAGGCTAGTAGAGTTTGAATAGGCAGGTAACTTGCAGAAACTTTTCCACTGGTGATCTCCCATGCAAGCAAAATAGCAGGAAATTGTAACCTTTCTCCTCCAGACAGGTGAGAACTAGCACCGTACCCTTTTTTCATCAGACAGGTGAGAACAAGCATGATGAGCAATTAACCTCTCCAAACAAACCATTACCCTACAGTGCGCTGTCATATTTACGACGGTACGAGTCAGATTTACACAGTACTGAGAAATCCTTTCACTTTTCAGTTTTTTTTTTTGGCTGTTTTTGTATGTGTTTGTCTGTTTTGCCTGACTCTGGAGAGGACATTGTGTTTTGTGCCACCGTGGCTGGGTCAATTAGAAAGTTTCCTTCGGATGATGAAATAACTCACAGTGCTTTCAGCCGTCCTGTACATTTGTTGTCTCCAGAGTTCTGATATTTTCTTAGTTGCTTTTGCACTTGCCTGACCTGCAATGCCAGGAACATTTCTATGTTTCTCTCTGTCTGAGGAGTTCATAAAACTCAGTCACGCTGGTCATTATGATAATGTTGCAGGCTTTTGAAGGCTGTCTTTGCTCTCCTCCTTCGCTAGAGCCATCACTATCTGTCTGACGGGGCAAAACCTCCGGACGATTTACAGCACGCTCCATTGGCCACCTCATTGCACCCTAGTCTTCCATCTTCAGTTCTTCTTGCCTTTTCATTCTGTCCTTCCCAACCAGACGCCTCACGTCCTTTGTGTCATTCTCTCACTGCGACCATATCGTCGTGATTACAGGACTCGCAGGAAAGATGAAAGGATTGAAAAGGAGATGCTGTTCTCAGTGCCGCTTCTTTGCAATTCCACTCTGAATGCTCTCAACAGAAGCTCTTGCTGGCCGAGTGCTCGCTTCAGTTTGTTCTTGAGGCCGAAGTAGTTGGATTCCGGGCGGAACTTGAGGGTGCTCAATTCTTGCTTTGTGTGTCTGGACCTCTAAAAGCTTGGCAGGATCACTAAGATGCATTTTGGTGTAGCTTTACAATTGGAACCCAACCCTCGGAAGTCACAGTTGTTGCTAACAAAAGTGTGGTGATATTTGAGGATAGAGTGATGATATTTGAGAAGGGTGTGGTGCTGTTTGTTTCTCTCTGAGACTGACTTTTGAGAATGAGAAACTCGGTTCCCCTTAATGCAATGTTTTTAGGGGAGAGACAATTTTATGACAATAAACACAAGAAATCCTTTAAGTCAGCCATAATTTTGGCCGTTCTCGACATTGAAACTAAAGTTCAGACTCGAGTCTGGAAAAAAGAAAGTGCAGACAGTAAACTGAATGTATTGTAATTACATTAGAATCAGAAAACTTTACTGATCCCGGAGGAAATTGCTTATATCATTAATTATAGAATTCCACTGTCGCGTACCGATGCAGCAAAATGACTAACAGCTCAAACTCTAAAGTATAATCTGAAAGTGTGTTCTGTTACTACAGTTGCACACACCATTAGTTACATGCTCATATACTCCGTGGCCCTGCCTGGTCTAAGGTTACAGTTAAAGCAAACTTTGTCATCTCAGCTATATGCATGTGTACAATAAGAGGAGACGGCGTGGCCAGTCTGCAGATTTTACAGAGTGCTAAAAGATGCCTAGAATACACATATAGAAGTAAAATATATACTCTAAAGTAGAAGTAAAAATATGCAATTTAGTACAAGGGTAACTTTTAACCTCCAAAAATTGTGCAAATGTTGCATCAGCAGTCAAGTGGAAAGCAAACAGAATCCTGGAATGTAATTGTGTCCAGCTATTAGTTTGAGTAAATGAAAATCAAGACGCTACTCGTTGAACTCGCTGCTCTTGTGTGGGGTATTTGCGGTAGCTCTTAGCTCTTAGCTGACCAGTGGGTGCTGGCTGGGCATTGATTGGATCGTGTTATAACCCTGTCTGCTCAATTTATGTTGTTCCACACTGCATATGTGGACAGCATGCTCCATTTGCCTCTTAATGGCCTGCCTTTCTTTTTCTGCTGCCATACCAGGAGCACTCAAAAGACTCTGCCGAGCCTTAATTTACCAGCCAGCCTGCACTTCTCATCTGGCCACAGAGGTCACATTTCTTTCTGTCTTTTTCAGAGGTGATGCCTGCTCATTCCTTTATTCCTCATTCTCCTCCCCCTTCTCCTCCTCCTGCTTCTTTAAACCATTTCAGATCAGTATTGATATTTATTGTACTTCATTTTAGCACATTGTTTAAGTGATGCCGGTTTTTTTGTTTTTGTTTTTTGTTTGTTTTTTTTTTTTAACTGCATTTGTAATTTCTCTGTAATGCTGATCCAAGAGGAGCCTTTGCATTTTATTCATTGGAAGATGAAACGTGGGAAATGATCAGATATCGGCCCACAATTATCATATTGGTGCCTCCGTAATTTTTGCTACCGTGTATTATTATTATTATTATTCTTTGTTTCCGTTCTTCTGCTTATTATGACAATTACATAATTTTATCATAATTTGAAGTCGGTTAAAATTTCTGGCCAAACTGTTGTAAGAAGGGATGAGGCTGATTTCAAGAGCACCGTTTAGGTAGCTATAGTAGAACGGTATCTCTGTGATGTTAAAAAATTAAAGAAAAACATATTCATTCTGTTTATTCATTTATTCAGCTAGCTGTTTGTGGCCACCTCCTGTCCAGTGGGGCCCAATGCATTTGTAACGACTGCAGGTATTTACAAATATACTAGTATTACTGCTTTCATTACTACTACTAATATTAGTAATGAAATATTATAGCAAGATTATTGTTAGTAATAAAAATAATTGGACAAAGAAGAAGAAATCTTTCTCTGAAAAGGAAAAAGATACACACAGTTGAGTAAAAGTTGTTGTAGTTTTTTTGTCCTGTTTATTTTGGAATTGTGGATGATGCCGTAGTCTCTGTAGCCTCTTAGCTCCTGTAGCTTATAGCTTATTGTGGGAACCAAAGCTGTTTTGTTTGATCTGTGAAACCTGGCCTACCCAGCTGGTCACAGAAGTCTGAGGCACCGCCGGAGTTTCTACTATTACTTTAGTGTAGCACCACGTTTTACTTGGTACACCAGACACAGAGGTAATTATAATTATTATGTAAATGTCGTATAGGACTTGGTCATTAACGCAGTATACTGTTGCAAATTAATAGGATGGCCTTAAACCTTTAGATGAGCTCTGAACAAGTTGCTGTCTCGTAATCGTCTCCTGGTCACACTGATGTGCTGTGGATAAGCTCAGAGCCTGCAGGTTCATCTCGCTTCCTTCTGATAGCCAAGGTTCTTACTGAGTGCCTGATTTCTTAGAAACTTTCGTTTAGCCGCAGTGAATGAACTGGTCATGAACTGATAAAATCAGTTTTTCATTGTTCTTTTACAATGTTCCCGTTGTAGTTTTACTCTTAGGATTTCAGTAACTGAAACTTAACTCTTTAACTTCAGAAAAATATTACTGTTGCATTGCTGTACCTTTTACATTTACTTAATCTCTCTTAATCTCTCTCTTTTTTTCTCTTTTTTCTCTCTCTCTCTCTCTTTCTCTCTCTTCCTTGTTTCCTCTCTCTTTTCTTTCTTTCCTTTCTTTCTCTTTCCATCGTCTTTCCTTTCCTTCTCTTTCTATCCTTCCTTCCTCTCTCCCCTTTCTTTCTTTCCTTTCTTTCTCACTCTCTCCTCCCTCCCTCCCTCTCTCTCTCTCTCTCTCTCTCTCTCTCTCACCTACCCTGTCCCAGAACAAACTCTGTCTCTTTTCCGTCATCCAACTGGGCTCGGCATTGAAAGGCAATCGA
>JBBPCZ010099182.1:0-11025 GCA_037974445.1 Brycinus macrolepidotus
AGGTGGATGAAGTACGACAGGGTCACAAACCATTTTCTGAAAAAGGAACAGAGGGCAGAATTTATGTACAAATAACGGAACGAATTTCATGATGTAGGCCTAAAATGAGCTTCCCCTGTTTGAAAGACTAGCAGCCGCCACTGATATATATATAGAGATAGAGATAGATACTGATATTCATCTTAAATGCACAGTAACAGTCTGTTTAATTGAATGGACTAACAAAAGGTTAGAAACAGACACGTAAAAGTTCATTTTTGGTACATAAACCCAAACAAACATTACAAGTGGACCTCAGGGTGATAAATGAAATACGAGAATGTATGCAGGATTTGGGCCCTTTAAAATTCTCGCAACCACATATTCACATGTGAGTAATGCAATTACAATAGTTAAGTAAGAAAATACAACATACTTCAACACTCTTGTAAAGAATTTTATTGAGAAATTTCTTCTTAGTTTAGGACCAGGCTTAAATTGTATGTGTGTGTGCAGCCAGTTTGATCATTAGTTATAATTCAGCAAACGTGTGACTTGGCCAAAAGAATAAGAAAAGAAGTTTACAACGCCAGATGCACGATTCATTCTCCTTGTTAAACAACACACACACACACACACACACACACACACATACACATACACACACACACACACACACGCACTCATTCTCTCTCTCACACACACACATACACTTTCTCTCTCTCTCTCTCTCTCACACACACACTCTCTCTCTCTCTCACACACATACACACAGTGCCACAATTTGAGTGTCCAATAAAAGAGACCATATGGGTTTCTGAACAGATTCCAAAAGTTCAGGTATGAATCAGTCTACACTATTTTACAGGGTACGAAAGCTCGAACACACCATGACTCTAATAATTGTTTAGTGAGAAGCTGAAAATGTATGTTCAGAATGTTCGGTGTGGCACAGTAAAGGGTTAACATTAAGTGAAGACACAGAGATGAAGTCATGGAGTGATTAGGAAACTTTAAAGCAGTGTTGCAAAAGGTGCAAAAGCCCCTCCAGTCACAGTGTAAACAAGAGCAGAAAGGAGTACAAAGGTAGTTACATGAGTTCCGGAAACACTCAGAACGACTCCGGCTTTGACTGAATACCAACATCTTCTGAGCCCTGGGCAAAGAAAGGCGCTTTGAGCTGAACAGTTATAGAGAGAATATCAATGAAACTCCAGCGATGTCCCATTTAGTCAGCTTTTACTGCTCACACTGTCTGCACTAACTGAGCCCAATCACTAATACTTACACTGCAGAACTGTGTAAAACAGGAAATTGCTGCAGTTGATGATAAAAACCATGTGACAAAAGTCTTCATTTTGAAGTTAAGCAAGCTGTATGGGAAACTGCTTCCAACTGTTTTGCTTTGAATGTGGGATACAAGTGCCACCTAGTGCACAGCCCAAAAAAGTCAAGACCGCAGTAGTCAGTCATTACACTCACCAAACCTGTTTTATTTCCACACTATAGCCATCCAAATAGTGACTATCCACCTGTTTGCTCTATTTTAGGACCAAAACGTTAACAAGCAGCCGAATAAAATGACCACAACTTGTATCAGCAGGTTAATCGGGTGATGACGCTTCCCAAACCCATCAAACCAGTTCACCAGGAGTGCAATACTATTTGAATGAATCACAGGTAACCCTTTACTGAAGGCCAGTAATCATAAGGCTTTATAACACGTGCCTACATCTTTCATGACGACTCACACAACCATGCATTAACATTTCCAAGACCTTTTACAACCAGCGTCAGTCATCATAAAGGCTGCTCTTGATGTTATTTCACCCCAGAAAATGTTATGACAATTGTCTCCTGTTGGAATAAGCCTATAAAGACTTATGTAGGCTTATGATAGTTATGAAAGGTTTATGTACACGTCATAGCCTTACAAATACTTCAGTGCAGTACATCAGTTCGAATGAGAAAGTGAGATAATTAAGGCCATTTTCTGGATCCTGTGTATAGGGCAATACTCATTAAGTAGCTTCTGTGTGTATATGCAGATATACTGAATGTTCAGTTCGTGAACATTTAACCCACTATAGTACATTCAGATAACTTATTTGGCCCATATCCACTTTTTTATAGCCGTTCTCTATTCTGATAAGCAAAACTATGTCCACAGTGGAGCAGAAGATAAGCCCACACAGTCTACTTGTACAGGTCTATCAGGTCCTGCAACGTGGCCTCTGCTCCCCAGACAGCAATGCAAGTACTTAAAGAGGAATTGCAGCTCAAAATTGCAGCAGGAGGTGCTTGTTGAGAAACAACGTTTTAAAGCCGTTAAAAAAACAAACACACACAGTCTAGAGACACGCTCTAGAGAAACTTAGCAACCTGGATTTATTTAGTGATAAGCGCTAAGACCAAAGTCATTACATAAAAAACAGCACATTATACTGCACTCTGAGTGTCACCAAGGTCAGGATACAGAAGCATCATTAAACCATTTACTGGATGCAGTAATGAAGAATATCACATATTATTGGATGCACCAGCACAGAATAACACCCTGACATTCCAGGGTCTCAATAAGGTGGCCAGCAAAATCCAAGCACCCTCTGCATATAAGTAGCAAGACTGTGGAGATGTCCTTGTGATACGATGCTTCTGCTTCAGACCATGGGTGATTCTAGATATAGGCAGCCTAGGAGGTTGCCACAGGTGGCATTGGTGGGTTGGGGGCACTGATTGGGCGCAAACCTCCCCCCCTCCCAGTCGACAAACATTTTTTTGGATCATACCCCCTTCCTGACAAAACTATATAACACTTGAATTAATAGAAACACTAATGCTTCAGACAAAGTTGAACCAAAACCACGACTTGCAGATCTGCACTGCTTGTCAATAGCAAGACGCATGCTTTTGAATCCATGGGAAAATACTACAAATGTATACAAGGACACAAATACCACACACCAACCCAGCCAAGAAGGACTGTACATCGCATCCATACTGGCCTACTACAGTGACGTACCCCTCTGCCCTGCATGCAAGGACAAAATCTTTTCATAAAACTATCATGAGACAAGGTCTCAGGCATCTGGCAATATATTGATAAACATTTAATGAAATAACCTTCTGTGACACAACTTTTAGACACTTTGTCTAGTTCCTATCATCACCATTAAAGTAAAGTGGCCCCTTACAGTCAACACGTGAACACACCACAGCAAACAGTGTGAAGTACTAGTACCTCAGTGGTGCCACTAGCAGTCCTGGGATTCAAACCCACAACCTTCTAATCACACTGGGCAACTCCCTGACCACTCGGCCACCAGCTGCACCAAGTAAAGCGGCCCCTTATTATCACATGTGAACACTCCAAAGCACAGAACACAGGGTAAACAGTGTGAAATTCTTTCTCTGCATTTAACCCATTCACCAAGTGAAGCAGCGGCCAGCCAGCGACACAGCGCCCGGGGAGCAGTGAGTGAGGACGGTACCTTGCTCAAGGGTACCTCAGTGGTGCTCCGGGCTGAACCCATGACCTTCCAATTGCAGCAACAGATCCTAACCACCAGGCCACCAGCCAGTGAAGAATTATGACTTAGT
Organism: Brycinus macrolepidotus; assembly: GCA_037974445.1. NCBI lineage: Eukaryota > Metazoa > Chordata > Actinopteri > Characiformes > Alestidae > Brycinus > Brycinus macrolepidotus. Next base: position 3,580 of record JBBPCZ010099182.1, read on the forward strand.
AAGCTTCTGTAGAATGAAACATTTTAGAGCAAACTCCTAATTATTTGTTGCATTTCAGCTATTGAATTATGTGCACATTATTTAAAAAAAAAAAATCTTTTAAACTGCACTTTTAAAAATATTTTTGTCTACCACCCGCATTCTGACAAGCCCCGCCCCCTTTTGCTAGGATAGCCAATCCCAGTGGAGGACAACGGACTTTACAGGTTAATCAGTACAGGGGGCCGGGTCTGTCGGAATATGGGCGGGATAAAAACAAAACAAAACAACGCCTCTCCTGAAAATCTGCTCAAGAATGGAGCTGGGCTGATCTTTGTACAGGCAGAGCTACTTTTTCAACAGGCTGACTTTCCTTCCACAGCTTCTTTTCCACCTCATACAGGACCACAGATACTCTCGTGTTTTGGAAATGTTGGGGTTTATTTACTTTCCACGAAACTGGCAAAGTTTGGGAAGAAAATAGACACGACAAGCCCTCATTTGGCTCTTCTTTCCAGGAATAGTTTGCTGTGTTCCATAATAGCCACCATGAAACGTGTTGGATCCTGCCTTTCCCAGATATGTGGCTTACAAACACACTTTCTCAAATAGGTAAGTGTGTGTGTGTGTGTGTGTGTGTGTGTGTGTGTGTATGTGGGTTGTGGGTTGACATTGTTTTGAAATATATGTAGTTGTATAGCTACTAGTTGCACTGTCTCAGTATCCTACAGAAACATTTTATTTCAGTGGTATGTACCTGCTGATTAACCTAAATGCACTTTATGACAAGAAATGATGTGCTCATAATATATGTATAAATACATGTGTGCACTCTACTCCACAGACAGCAGTGCAAGTACTTAAAGAGGAATTGCAGCTCAAAATTTCAGTAATAGTTGCTTGTTGAAAAGCAAACAAAGTTTTAAAGGTGTTAAAAACAAACACACACACTGTCTGCATAATATGATATGGATAAATACGTATGTGCTCTGATCAGCCACAGCATTAAAACCACTGACAAATAAAGTGAATTACGTTGATTAACTTGTTATAACGGGTCAAGGGTGTTCAACTGGTCAATCAGCAACAGGGTCATGGGCACCCAAGGATCATTGATAGGCGTGGGGAGCGGACACTAGTGTAGAAAAGCTATTGTAGCACAGATTGCTGAAAAAGTTCATGCTGGCTTTGATAGAAAGGTGTGAGAACACACAGTGCATCACAGCTTGCTGTGTATGGGGCTCCGTAGCTGCAGACCATTCAGAATACCCATCAGAACTGGACCAATGGAAGAAAGTGGCTTGGTCTGATGAATCACATTTTCTTACACATCACATGGCCCATCAGGTGTGTGTGCGTTGTTTACCTTGTAAGGAAATGGTGCTAGGATGCACTATGGGAAGAAGAAGTAGTGTGATTCTCTGGACAGTGTTCTGCTGGGAAACCTTGAGTCCTGGCATTCATGTGGATGTTACTTTGACAGGAACCACGCGCCTAAACATTGCTGCAGACTATGTACGCCCCTTAATGACAACAATATTCCCTAATGGCAGTGGCCTCTTTTAGGAGGCGAATGCACCCTAGCACATTGCAAAAAATGTTCAAGAATGGTTTCAGGAACGTGACAAAGAGTTCTTGGTATCCAAATTCCCCAGATGTCAATCAGATCATGCATCCGTGAGACACTGCATTGTAGGCCTACTGGACAGACTAGTCCAATCCATGGATGCCCCTGCACGCAACTTACAGGACTTCGGAGCTCTTTTGGTGGCACAGGGGGAGCCTACACTGGTGGTTGTTAGGCTGGTGGTTTTAAAGTGATGACTGATTGGCATATATATTATGAGAATAATATAGGTTTATGTGTTTATATGTATTAATCCAGTTAACCTAGATAAAGCATATCAAATTTACCTTAAAAACACGAGTAACCAGAGTAAAATCTATGAGCTTGTTGGATTTCTACTCGCAAGTTAACACATTAACGTTAATTAACGTTCATAAACATAAAAAATGGAGGTAGTCTGGTCAGTAACTTTATGTTAAAGCTCTTTTTTTTTACAGTGAGTGCATCATCAGTTTCACATCTTTTTACAGGGAAGTTACGGGGAAATTATATGATTATTTCCTGTCACTGCATAACTCTATCAGACATCTGTGACTCTCTGGAACGAGGAAGTAGGCTATAGGTAAGACTTGGCTTGAAAACAGTCTGACACACCTTCACCATCTCAGTGAAACAGATTTGACTAGCTGTTTAATATAGTGGTGAGTAAAAATGCTAAGCTTATAATCTATCACTTGATTTAAAAATGCATTGATTGAAATGAAAGTTGCGGATGAATCGGCTTCGTGATTCGTTCTCAGTTGGAATGATAAACAGGTCATTATAAAGCCATACTCATCAACCTGAACATTCACCACCAGGGGAGCTTTTAACACTAGAATCGCATTCAGCTTACAGCACGAGTGTTCAGATAAACAGATTATTACATAAAGAGACAGCAGTCTGAAAGGATTTCTGCTTACTGAGATTGCAGAGATGATATCAAAGTAAGTTAAAAATGTACTTTTCTTTTTACAGTTTTAGGCATGTTTTTATCATAATTTCAGTTACTGTTCCATGGTATGTAAATGAACTTTATTAGTTATTTCAGTGTTTGACACCCATTTGTATTATTTTATTGTGATATTTCACAGTCTGTATTAATTATCTAAACCAGTTAGCTTGCCTGTTATCTTAGTTTTCAGGTTTATTCTCAGCCCCTCAGCTACACTGAGTGTGAAAACAAGATCCAGGCAAATGAACTTTTATTTCACTTTGAGTAAACACTGGTTATCTCTTGCCTCAGTCTTTTAAAGAAATGGGCAGGCTTACGAAAAGGGGCTTTTTATTGCCTAGTCAGCCATCATATTGATTGTATGTTGAACACTGTTAATTCTTGTGGTCCATTTGTTTCATATCCCTGTTTTTAATTTAAAGGATTTCTTTTTATTCTTATACTGTATTATGTTATATTATAATATAATGTCTGTTATGATTTCAGTGTCAATTTGCTTTCAGTACTGGTACATGGTTGCTTTTGTTTTAAAGAAGTGGCACTCGCCTTTTTTTTTTTTTTTTTTCCCCTGTCGTGTCCGGCAGTTTAGCAAACAGAATGTGAAGCTGAATGCCATGATGTGCCAGACACCTTTTGTTTTGCCGAGTGGAGCTTTAACGCTTCGGTATAAGCCCCTCTTGTTACTTGAAATTTTGTCTTTATTTATTTATTCATTTGATTTTTTTTTTTGCATAATTAACCTAGATCAGACAGGGGGAGAGAAGACAGAAAGAAAAGAGATAAAAGAAAAGAAAGAGAACAGGAAAGGAGACAACGGAGAGAGAGAAAAAGGGAGAGACAGAAAGAGGGAGAGACAAAGAAGAGATCCAAATGAGAGTAGCTGCTACTGTGTCATCGCTCCGGCTGCTGCATCTGCCTTTAAAATAAAACAAATAAGTGTCAAAATAATCAGTAGATTACTTGATTACCACCCCTACTCTTGATATTATTGATGTTGTTCCATTACAGCTGCCAGCTCATGTAAATCATGAGCCAAATGCACTGACACATGTTGTTTTTCTGCAATTGTTTTCGACACAGTGATGGTATTGGATCAGTGAGAAGGCGTTGAATTGCTCAGTCTGTGGCTTTCAATTTGCAGGACTCCGCTGACACTTTTTCTGACGGTGACAAAGAGACTCAGGACTGTAACCATGCTGCAGCAGATTTTGAATGACATGTACATTGAGCCGGAGCTCCTGGCTGAGCTGAGCGAGGAGCAGAAACAGGTGCTGTTCTTTAAAATGAGGGAAGAGCAGGTCCGGCGGTGGAAAGAGAGAGAAGTACGACTTGAGAAGGAGGAGGCTGGAAGAGTGAAATCAAAAAAAGGTGACCTTCTGTTGTTATGTCACATCATGGTTACTGCATAATACACAGTAGGCTGTTATAAAGTCTGGGAATTTAAGGGGATACATTTATCTCAAAATTTTTCCCCCAAAACACTTACGTGTTTTGACAAATAGTATAACCAGTGTTTCAGAACGACACACTTACCCATCTCCTGTGACACAAAATATCCTCCACCATCCCAGTTTTGGAAAAATCTGTCTTTCTCAGACAAAATCCACCTGCTGTGTAGTATATATCACCAGTGCTGAAAAAAAGTGTGAGTTGAAGAATAGCACCGAATGTGTTTCTGAAGGTAATGTGATGGAAAGCTGCTTCCAGTGAGTCACAGTTAGAACAAACAAAGGCTACTTAGCTTTTATTGTGTTCTTGCATAGAAGGCTTTGTGCTGTCTGAGAGAGTGGGAACATAGGAGCTTTTATGAAAAATATTATAACAGTAAGGTACTCTATATTTTACTCCCTGAGTTAGGGACCTGTATGTGGTCCTGTATGTTTGTTTCAGCAAAATCAGAGGACACGCTGATACAGGAAAGGTTTTTTTTTTTTTTTTTTGTCTGGCTCTTTAAGACTGAAACGTCAAATACATTTATTTTTAGTTAGTGAGGTTCAGGGTAGAGTAAGGTTTAGGGCTTTACAGTTCCCTAACACATGAGCCCTATATGCAACTTTTTGTGTAGGTCCCTATGGTTGCATTATCACCTGATTGCAATTATTTATTCTGACTGTAATCGATTGTTAGATTGTGCCACAATGTCAAGCATGTAAAATGTAGTGTTTTCATCAGTTGGGATGAGACAAATAAATAGAAATGAAGAAAACAGGAAACACATTCACTGAGACATGTCATTTCACTTGGTGCACATTTAGAGGATAACACCAAGTAATATGTTATTTGTTAGCTAAGTAGCTACTGCTATTAAGTGTTTTTTGCACAAATTGCCACTTTCAAAGGAAGCATATAATCGTTGCTTGATTGACTACATGATTCTGTGCGATTGTTGACATTTTAGAAATTGTTCTTTATTAGTTGCATACAAATGAATAGTCATTAGTTGCATGTATTTATATAGTAGTTAACTGTTAGCATCATGATGTGACAGACCTTCCTTTTTGTGTGTGTGCACCCTCAGTGTCAAAGAAGACCGTGTCATTTATGAAGAGTGCGGACAGTGATGTGTGGGTGTGGGTGATGGGAGAGCACCCTGACGACAAGCCCTACGACCAGATCTGTGATGAGATCATGGCAGAGAGAGCGGCCCTGCAGGCCCAGAAGGAGGCAGAGGAGCTCAGGTGTGTGTTCAGGAAATATCCGTTCCCCTATGCTGGTATGATGCAAGTAGAGGCGCACACTTCATGTTTTCCTTGGCCATTGCATTCACTCCATTAATGTATAATATTACATCCCTTGTTTTTTTCATGTTAGGCATAATTTATCAATGTGTCTAAATGTATTAAAGTAGTCATTATTCATAGAAATGTGTTCACAGACCAGTTGTGTCTTTGAAGGAGTTAATTCTTCTTCCATTCACTGTGGGATTATGTAGGCCACTCCCTAAAAACACAAAGCCACCAGTGGATTACACACTTCCACATGTTAAAATGTGTTATCTTATCAGGTCTGGTTAGCTTGTTCTTTGAAGACACCTCATAACCACCAGCTTAGCTGTGCAGAGGTGAATTCAGTTTTCAGCGTATGGAGTGGCCCTCTGTAAAGGTCCCAGTTAATCACTAATTGTCCTTGTGGGCTTTTCTTATGCTCTTTGGTTAAATATTCCCCAGCGTAATCTCAGACTATTGACACAGGGCGCTCCCGGTGGAGCACTCATTCACTGTGCCCTACCAGCTGCAGCTTACGCTGCCGTTTTGCTTGGCTGATTTCCTTGGAGCTGGAAAATGCCAGTCTTATATTTGCTACGATGATTGTTCAATAATAGCACTTTAAAATGATTCCATTACAGCGATCAAATCACCAGTAGCTGTTTATTGTGTTACTCATTTCGTTAAAGCTGAAGAGCACTGGGCTTATACTCAGAAAGAATCCGCCCACATTCTTGAGTTTTGCACTGACAATAAAAGGTGTGCAGGCTTGATGAGGTCATGGAATTTTTTTTATCTTCGGCGTTCACTTGAAGGGTGATGTCTGGTACTTCCCCTGGCCGTCTTGTAATGGGGATGACATTTATCAACCATATTATTACATACATTCCAACAGTAACATTTCTGAGCTCCTGCTAAAAGCAGATCCTGAAAAACTGCTGCAAAAAAAATCTGTATTCTATCTGGATATGTAACCCTGCTGCCGTTCTGACTGTGGGCAGAGCTAAGAAAGAGGCCGAATTGGAGAAGCGCTTCTCTGGTTTGTATTTGGAGCAAGAGGAGGCAGCCAGGAAGCAGGAGGAGGCCCTAAAGGCAGCTGCCTTGGAACAGAGCAGACAGGAGGAGCTGAAGGTATTCTGAACTAAATGACCTTAGTACAGCAGTCAAATCCACTCTCAGGTTACACCTTCACATCAGACTTGGCTGAAGCTGCTTGGTGACTAGATATTGTAAAGAGCATGGATAGATCTTTTTATTGTTTTTTTATTATTGTTTTATTCTCCTCCCTTGAAGATTTTTTTCCGCATAACATAACAAAACAAGAGACCCACACATCACGGAAATAAAGTTAAATATTCCCATACTGAGTTGAATGAACCTTTCAGTGCTCTCCTTATAAATGTGTTCTTTCTCATCTACTTTTTTATTTTGGGCAAGCTTTACAGAACCTTCACAAAATCCCAATCAACCTAATGATAAGTGGTAGTGCACAGCTCAGTGCATAAATTTAAATTGAAACGAGTCATATAGGCCAATTGCAAAGAGGTGCTTAGACTGAGCATCTTCAGTAAATATTCAGAGGCCACTGTCTACTGTGCAAAACACAGCAATAAAATAAATAATGAAAATAACATTGGTATGCTAGCAAGTATTGTAAGGAGCAGCTAAATTATATACTGAGGATATTCAGCACCACCTAGACTTTCATCTTACTCACATTTCCAAACGACAGTGGCCAGGGTCTTCATTTCGCTGACCATTTGTATCACATGCTTTTTGCAGAAGCGAGAGGCGGAGGAGAGAAAGAAGGCTGAGGAGGAGGTGAGGAGGCTGAAGGAGGAGAGAGAACAGCAGATCTATATGGACCTGAAGCAGGGGGACCTCAAAAGGAAAGGCCATGACAAGGAGGACAAAGCCTGGCAGGATACCTGTAAGAAAATTGTCACGAGGGATTTTAATCCTTACCTGACAATCATTCAGTTCTGTATGCTTCCTAATTTGACCGTGATTCAGTTAATTTAGTTATACTCAGAATATTTTTTTTAATATACTGAAAATGCAAATAGAACCATACACTGCAATAAAGTATACGCAAAGTGGTCCTTATAGTCACGTGTGAACACTCCACAGCACAGCACACAGTGTGAACAATGTGAAATTCTTTCTCTGCATTTAACCCATTCACCAAGTGAAGCAGTGGG
>JBBPCZ010099193.1:0-11025 GCA_037974445.1 Brycinus macrolepidotus
TTTCTAGAGCGTTCTCAGAGCAACGCGTGGTTCACCTAACTCTCTCGTGCTACTCCGTGATTGGGTTTTTCCACCACACTACACTGGGCAAACAGTGATGGACCAGTCCGTGACAAGGATGTACAAAAATTGATTTGTCATGCTTTACTGTACATTACAGATTACATGATGTTATTTATACTGAATCTAAACTGATAAAATGTGAAAAATACACACTGTCAGGGTATATTTGTGAGTGCATGATGACCAAAGCAATTTGGTGCAATCTTCGGCAGATAGAGCATCGGAAAAACTCAGACTCCTCCAAACAGACTTACAAGTGAACCGATCTTGCCCCACCTCCTGAGGTGGTCTCATTATGGCGAGTTTGATATCTAGGTAGCTCAGAAAACTCTTATAGTTTAGGACTTTCTGAGCTGAACTAAATGTATTATATCATAGATCAGTAGCCACCAACCCTCTTCTTGTAGATCTTTCCTGCCATTTAGCTCCAACCTGCATCTAACATGTTGCCCTCTTCCCCTTACTAAACGCTTTAGCCAATCAGGCACCACAATGGAAGTTTCATGACCCAGTGCAGGTGTTGCAGAATGTGGGGGGAACTATGACTAAAATGTCACTCATACCTTCCTGTGGTAGTCTACCAAATGGCTTTTAGTCAGTTGTTAGAAATGTAAAACAGTTCTATGCCAAAACTCCTTACTAAAGGAGTTCATAGATGAGGTCCAAAGCCAGCTTGACACCGGCTATGCGTCTTGGTCATTATGTCACTGGAGGTTGTCCCATTCTGTAGGGCTTTGAATGAAGTCCACATGTTTGTGCTGAAATTTAAATTTCAATTTATTGTGGTAAAATGTAATATTTAAATGTCCCATTGCTCACATCAGTAAGCCAAGACATATTGGCACAGGGTGTGTAACCAATGCTCATAAAGTACATGAACACTGAGGAGGAACCTTCAGATGCCAGTGCTACCAAGGTCTTCCCAACATCAGCTAGTACATGCAAGGTGAAATATATGCCACAAGTTTCAAAAAAAGACTGGATATATTTTACAAGCTTTAAGTGTCTGTATTTAACCTAGAATGGCTAAAAAAATTTCACGTGCACCACTGTTAGCTTAGCACTAACATTACTAATGGAGACATGGCTCAGCAACAGTGTCCCGGAAACAGCTACGCAGATTAGCAACATGCTAATGTACCACTGTGTCTGAAATGGCAGACTGAGTGGTAAGATGAGAGGTGGTGGGCTGTGTGTTTCAGCACTGACTGGTGTGAATGCTGTGCTGGTCTCCAGTTACTGCTTACTCTAGTCACTGGAGTTTGCTAGTCTCTAGTTACTGGAGTTTGCTAGACTGTTAGATTCAGACCATTTTATTTACTGTGGGAATTCACCGCCGTGCTCATAGTGGCAGTGTGCTAATACAAACAACATGCTGGCAGAACTTTACGAAGCCATCAGGGAACTCCAAAACTCACACCCAGATGGACTGTTTATTGTCACTGGAGATTTTAACTGCCCAAATCTCAAGTCCGTTCTCCCTGTATTTTATCAATATGTGAACTTTCCAAAGAGAGGGACTGAACGTGCTGGACTGTATTCACACAAACATTGCTGGCGCATACCGCACTGAGCCCTGTCCCCACCTCAGCTACATTGATCACGTGTTCATCATGCTGATCCCAGACCACTTGTCAGACATGCCAAGCCTGTGAAAAAGTGGAGAAAGATCTGGTCATTCAATGGGAATGACAAGGTGGCGTACTGAGAGGAGGGGCGATGGCTAGCAGACTGGTGCAGAGCCAATAACCTGTCTCTGAATGTGGACAAAACAAAGGAGTTGCTTTTTTACTTCAGGAGGGGACAATGTGATCACTCTCCTCTGAACATCAATGGCTCCTCAGTGGAGATTGTCCAGAGCACCTAGTTCCTTGATGTTCACATCACAGATAATCTCATGTGGAAAGCCATCAGCATTGTGGATGACGCCACACACCTCTCACATACCCTCTTCTCCCTCCTCCCATCTGGAAAAAGGCCTCCACTGCCAGAAACAGTTTCTTCCCTCAGGCCATCAGACTCCTCAGTCAGAACTGAACTGAATTATAAACTGTACTTGTACTGTTATTTTATTGCTTGTCTTTCTTGCACTCTCTCTCCTGGTCTCTTTGCGCACTCTATCTACTTTGTCCTGCCTGCAATAATGTAGTCTTGAGGTGTTTCCATTTTTTGTTCTTGTGTTGGTCCTGGAGTTGTTTCATTTCACTGTGTACTGTGTATATGGATGAAATGACAATAAACCTACTTGACTTGACTTAACACATATAGGTTACCTTTTCTTTGATCTTTCCACTGTGGTAAATTTTTCTCAAATCTTGGCTGACGACTGGACATGCATTGTCCACTTTTGTCAACACTATGACTTGCGGTATGTCTGCAAAATCAAGATATGGAAGTTACATAAAATATATACAATTTTTAAGGAATATGTATAAAAAATTTAAACTGATAAATGTTTCATAATGAGTTAAGATTGTCATAAGTAATTAAATTGTTCTCGATTAAACACTCAGTTACTCACAGAAATAAACATGTAAACATGACTTTCTAATTTCAAACCTCAAAGATCAAAGATGCTGAAGGAACTTACCCAGCTTAGAGGCTTTTTTTTGAACCATCTTCATTTTTTCAAACACTTTTTGTTCCATTCTTGAGATGGAGTCAGCAGGAATGATGCCCACCACACAGTGAACCTTATCACATTCAGTTGGACTGGGATTGTACTTTGGGTGGTCCACAGTTATAGATGCCAGAGGATGAAACTGAAACAGAAAAACGATACTTTTTGTATCTTTGATATTTTGTTAACTGAAAAATGTAATTTTACAATAGTTAATTACAACGCCATTATGATGAAATGACAAGCATACTGGAAACAGATATTCAAGTAAAAAGCAGAAATTGTTTTCTTAGCTGTTTGTTTTTTTGCTGTGCCATTTACTGGGCAATTTATTTTAAAAAAAAGTTTTAGTTTAGTTTATAAAGTTTACTGAAATAATGGAGCCACCAATAAGTTCCTGACAAAACAGAGCTTGTGTAACTGCAAACTTCACACTTTAGTAATTTACACATGTTATCAGCCATACTTTCATTATCACCGCCATTTTTTTGGTGCTGTCTTTTCTTGACACCATAAACTGCACATTTAGGCTCATTTTTGAATATATTAAGTGTGTGAAAATGTGTCAGACTGTCTCTCAGTCTTATTTCTTTCCGTAGTTGCCAGGTTTGTGGTTTTCCTGCCAGTTTGAAATCATTTGAAAATGCAGTCACAAATGAGTATTAACAAAATCTATAAGGTCTTTTTTTTCTTTTACCAATGACTACAATCCACATTTTGATTACAAACAGTAGAAAATGAACATATTGTAGATAAAAATTGATCCTGGTGTTAAAGAGTCAACTCAAATTGTAATTTTTCAGCCTCCTTCTGCAGCATTCATCATTGGAGGGGACTGCAATAAGACCATTGTTAACTGTATATAATTTGGGTCCTGGACCATTTTTAGGACAGCAGTGGTATGGTATTACACACTTCCACCTTTGATAGTAGGGGTGGATGCTGGCTAATAAATTTTGTAGAAACAGAGAGTCGGTTACAGTAAACCAACAAAATGCAATTCTGTGCTGCATGTGTCTAATAAAATTGCAAATGATTGTAGATATTGGATAGTTGTACCTAATAAACTGACACTACACTCTTAAATGTGTCTATTTGAGAAAATTACTCAATGCATGTGACAAAGTTTGTATAACTGCCAGTGGAGTTACTTAGAGGGAACCATTGAAAAAATATTAAAGTAGTGGCTATTTTGCACCAAAGCATGACTAGTGTATACATAAAGCTTGAAAGTATATGTTAACAGAATGTACAACCTAGGCTTTTGTTATATAGATTCATTATTAGATGTATAGTTAGCTCAAACTAAGATGGCCTTAATACTAACTTTTTATGCTTACATTCCAAATTTTTACAGTGCATCAAAGCTTTTATGTTGACTGCAGAGAAAGGTTGCATTTGATATCAAAACACTTAATTGTATTAACTAGGGTGGTGGTGGCCTAGTGGGTAGGATACTTGCCTCTGGACCAAGAGGTCATGGGTTCAAATCCTACCTTGACCATACCACCACTGGGTCCCTGAGCAAGACCCTTAACTTCAAGTTGCTCCAGGGAGACTGTCCCCCGTAGTAAGGGAATGGAAGTCGCTTTGGATAAAAGCATCTGCTAAATGCTGTAAATGGACGAGAGTGTGTACTTACAGTGTAGCCATCTGTAATGTGTCCCTGTAATGCTTTAATGATGTCATCAGTTTGTATCCCTGCTTCTTCTTCCTCTTCAAGACCCATGACATCAGTCAAAAGAAAAGGATAGTGTCCACCTCCACGGTTCTTCATCTTGTGTGATCTTTTCTAAAAACAATTCCATACATACTGTATTTCATTATACAATTAAATGGTCTAACATACAGTCCGGTCCCTAGGTGTTTGGACATTGATGCAATTTTTATCATTTTCACTCTGTATATCACCACTATGGATTTGAAATTAACCAGTGAAGATGTGACTGACGTATAGACTTACAGACTTATGGTTTAATATAAGGGGATTAACAAAGGTATTGCATTAAACTTTCATATTTCCCTTGTCATACCCTGTCTTGTTTTGCCCAGCCCTGCCTTTGCTTATCTTTGTGCCATGTGGTTTTTGTTTTGATCCCTAGCCCTGCCCTTGTAATGCCCCTATGATCAGTGTGTTCACCTGTGTTTGTAACCACTCCTTACCCAGGTGTTCCCTATCCTTGTCCTCTTTAAATACCCCTGTATTTTTGCCCCCAGTGTCGGTTAACCCTAACACTGTCTGTAGCTCTTCCAGTCACTATCCCCGTGGCACTTTCTGTGAGAATCTCTGTGACTCTACCCTGGCTGTCCCTGTGTTTTTATCACCTGTGACTGTGTATGTTTTCAGTTCATCTTCTCTCTGCTTTTTTAACTTGTGTACCCATTCTGTCTTGGTCATCACTTGTATCTGCATCCTTCTTAAAATCCTCCTTCAGGGCTAGCCCATTACAGATTGACCAACCTTGAACAAAATGGGCGCATCAAGTGAAGATTGTTTTACATGAAGTTTCTGGGGGAGATTTGTGACTGGGCCAGGTTTTGGAGAAAAGTGACCCCTCAGGACAGCCACAAGCCGCTTAGCTGGCTGCAACTGCTCCACAAAATTAGCATAGATGAGCACCTGGACCAGCTGGCAAGCTTGGTCAGGGCTGCCCTGAGGGGAATGGAGCTAGTCTCTCCCCCAGAAAAATCTCTTGGGATCTTGGACTAAGGCCAAGGAGGCTGAGAGGAGCGCCACGATTGGGTACTTTGGGATGAACCGGCCTCTGAAAACCCTATTCCCGGACTGGTATTTGCTACTGAGTCTTCTCCTGTGGCAACTCTTGGTGTCCCTGAGGACACCACTGAGCAGGTGTTTAGGATCACAGCACCATCCTGCATCAAGGAGGATGTGTTCATGTGGGTGCTCGGACCTATAGTGCCCTCCTGTGTCCTGGAGGATGTCTACATGCGGGTACTTAGAATCACAGTGTCCCCTGCATCCTGGAGGACATGTAAGAGTGGGTGCTTGGACCCATAGTGCCCCCTTGTGTCCTCGATTATGCTGCCAAGGGAGTGCCTGGACTCATGGCTCGCCCTCATGCTCTGGAGAATACATCCTTGCCAGCTCCCGCTAGTGTTCTGAAAAGCCCTTGCTCGCAGGCTTCCCCTGGGGCTTTGGTGAACACATCTTTGCCGGCTCCTCTTGCAGTTATGGAGAGCACTTCATTGCCGGCTCCTCCCCCAGCTAAGGAGGGTGCTTTGTCACCAGTTCCCCTTGCTGCCCTGGAGGGTGCTTTGTCGGTGGCTCTAGTTGGGGTTCTGGAGAACCCTTCATCACCGACTCCCCCTAACCACCTGGAGGGCTTTTCCCTTGTGCTGTGTGGTTTTTGTTTTGATCCCTGGCAAAACCCTGGTCCTGCCTCCCCCATGTTTGATGGACAATGTGGTATGCTTCAGTTCATGAGCTGTCCCTTTTTTTCTCTATATTATACTCTTCCCATCATTCTGGTACAATTTGATATTGGTTTCATGTGTTCAAAGAAATGGGCAGGAATAATGTTTTCTGGCAAAGTTTAATCTGGCCTTCTTGTTCTTCAGTGTTACCACTGGTTTGGATCTAGACGTCAACCCTTTGTATTTACATTCATGAAGGCATCTCTTGGTTATAAACTTTGACCAAGATATACTTACCTCCTCAAGTGTGCTCTTGACCCAGTGAATGGCCATCAAATGCGAGTTCAGTTCTTTGAATCAACTCCAGACTTTTTGTCTACTTAAGTTGTCATGGAATAATGAAGGAATAGGCCACATCTGGCATGAAACTGCTTGTCAGTCACATGTCCAATTACTTTTGAGCCTCTGAAAATGGAGCTGCTCTGTGAAAAATGGCCATAATTTCTGAACGCTTATACCTTATATACCTGGTATACAGAGAGAAAATTACAAAAATTGAGAAAATTTTCCCCAATAAAAACTTGTCTTTACTTAACAAGAAAAAAAGAAAACATGTAAGAAATTTGTATTAGCAGTGTAATTACTACCACACTGTCATTCAGTATTTTGTGCAACCCGCCTTTTGCCTACAGAACAACACTGAGTCTTCTCTCACAAAAGAAGGGATTTTCCACCATTCCTCAATGCAGAATCTCTCCAGATCCTGCAGAGGCCAGGATGTTCTCTTGTGCGCACTCAGCCCACAGGTTTTTAATTGGACTGAGGTCAGGGGTCTTGAATGGCCATGGCGAAAGGTTGATTTTGTGTTCACTTAACCATTATGAGTGGATTTTGACATGTTTTGAATCATTGTCTTCCTGGGAGATCCAACCATGACCGAGTTTTAGTTTCTTGGCGGAGCCAGGTTTTGAATCAAAGTCTCTTGGTATTTCCTGGAGTCCATAATACTATGTATACCTAGGCATCTGGATGAGAAACAACCCCACAGCATTACAGATCCTGCACCATATTTACTGTTTGGTATTAGGTAATTTTATCTTTAGCCATCTTTATTTCTACACCAATCCCACCTTAAGAGTTTGGAATTTAGGAGCTCTGTTTTTATTTAGTCTGACCACAACACCCTGTCCTAGTTAAAGCTACAGTGATGAACACCAAAGGTTTATGCTTGTGATGATAATATAGGAAATGGGTTTTTCTGGTATAACTTCCAGACTGTTTGTTAGTATGGAAATGATGTCTTGTGGTGGATTTGGAGACATGGCCACCCCAAGATGATGCCAAACTGTAACATTGAAACTGATCTTCTGAGATTTTTCCTAGTTCTTCTGTCTCTAGTAGTTTATTACTCCTCCCAGGGGTAGACTTAATACTTTATCTGCACCACAGGAAAAGCCATATATTCAAGTAGGTCTTGCCACTGGACATATATGGCCCTCTACATCTCCAGCTGGGGCTGGCTTCTTCTTTGTCAGGAAGAAGGATGGAAACCTGCATCCTTGTATTGATTACAAGATGCTCAACAAAATCACTATTATGAGTGCAGCCTTTGAAAGACTCCATCTAGCGGTGGTTTTCATCAAACTGGACTTCTGCAGTGCTTACAGTCTGTTGTATATTTGTAAGGGGGGTGAATGGAAGACAGCATTTGTCACCCTAAGTGGCCACTATGGGTACTGGTTTGATTTTGCATTTTCATTCTGGCCAGAAACCAAAACACCAAACCAGACACATGAGCAATCCCAAGTACGGGACTTCATCATTCCACCTAGCCACATCTTAACCCCCATCCACTAGGACATGGAGATACTCAGGTACTCCCAATGGAGAGAGTAAACATGGGTTTCCCTGAAGCGTAGGTGCCCCTGTCCAAACTTCCCTCCACTCAGGAGATGGTGGATCTTCTGGGCCTTCTTGCCTGGCCTCAGCAAATCCCTCCTCCTGGTCCTCTCAGATGACATAGGTGGAGTATGCCTTGAGCACCTTAAGTCACCCTGCCATCAAGATGTCTCCCTTTAAATGCCTTCCGCATGTTTCCAGATCAGGAGGAGGTAGGGGTGCCTTTGGCTGAAAGAAATGTCTGTAGTTGCTGTCTGGCTTGGAGAAGGGGAAAGGTTGTTCTCCTCCCGCGCACATGGGCAGTGATGAATGGACACTATCCTTGTGGGACGGAGGGTATGGCTCTCCACAAAGGATGCCCTTCTTTAAGTTGAATCTCATAAATTAACTCTGTGCTTCATTGTTCTTAAAAGTGATTTGTCAACCTGTTCCTCTCTTTCATCCTCCCCTCTGCTCCCTGAGTAAGTTAAGTTAATTGGTTGCTTTTTCTCAATACTTCTCTATTTATCTCTAGGCGTTTTTTCTTTCTCTTTCTATCTCCTAACTTAGCTTTGTTACTTCCTGAATTATTATTAGGTTTTACTCATTTGCCTTCTTTTCCCTTACTTTCCTTTCCTTTGCATTTTCTCTCCATTTTTCTTCAATTTCTTATTTTTTTTTCATTTTTTGGACAGGATTCGATAGATAAATAGTCCAAGCATGCTCTCTCTCTAGAGCAATTTCCAGTAGCTCACTGGTATTGTAATAATGGTTGAGGAGAGGACTCAGTTGAAGTTAAAAGTTTAATAGTGTCACTCAATCTCAAATATAAGGTCAGAGTTTGGCAAAAAGGGATGACAGACAACCCAGATTCAAAAATCATAAAGTTTTCTGAGTCAGGCAGTGGCAAACATCAACATGTAAGCAAGGCAAAAAACAGAACAAAAGTCAAAAATCACAAATAGAAGCGTCTAAGGCAAGGCAAGAGGCATGAGTAAAAGTCGAAAAAAAGTCAAAAGCACAAAAAGAGACGAAGGATATAACAAACCTTGGGTACACTGGGTAAGGCAATACTTCACAAAGTTTTCTGATAAAATGAGTCCTTAAATAGTGCTACAGACAGGAAGTACTAAAGTAACAGATCTCAGATCTTTTTCTCTGCTAGCGGTGAGGAGTGTGAACTGCAGAGCTGGACATTACAGAGCCCCCCTCCTAGGCACAATTCTCAGAGTACTACTGAAATATGAAGGCCACCCTTGTGGTCAAGGTGTAGGCCAATCTGGGTGGTCCCAATGAAAGGCAGAGAGCAAGGAGGGATCCAAAATATCCAGCGTCGGGATCCAACATTGTTCCTCTAGACGATACCCTTCCCAGTCCACCAAGTATTGCACACTATCTCAACACCTCCAGGAATTCAGCATAGCCTTAACCTGATACTCCAGCGTTCCAACCACAACCATAGGAGGAGCGGGCTCCTCTAGATGGTCACCTTTCTGTGTAGGGGCACATAAGAACACAGGCTGTATGAGGTAATGAGAAGGAAGTTGAAGTCACTGCACTGATGCGTTGTAAGATTTTGAAGAATCCGATGTATTTTGGACTCAGCTTCTGACTCGACAAGTATAGATTAATATCCATGGTCGAAAACCACATTTGCTGTCCTGGCCTGTAGGAACAGCCCAAATTTCGGTGGCTGCTTCTGGGTGGCCACTGCTTTCAGAATCCTTTCCCTGGTTTAATAGTGTCAAAAGATTCTCCTACACCTCCTCGCCCGCTGGTCGACCATGGGGATTGTCAGATTTGTCAGATTTAATGTAAATTTCATCTGGTGGAGTTTCAGAAGGAGGTGCATTGAGCTGCTTTAATCTGATCCATCATTTCCCATGTGAGGGGGACCACGATATACTTAGGGATTGATGGTGTGGAGAGGTGCTTCCTTATCCTCATCCCATGTATGAATATGTGAAAGGGCATCTGCTTTGCCATTTTTCCAGCCTGGTCTGTAAAAGACAGTGAAGCTAAACTGAGCAAGAAACAAAAACCATCTTGCTGGCCTGGGATTTAGTCTTTTAGCTTTCTTGATGTTGTCTAGATTTTTGTGGTCAGTCAAGATAAAAAACAAGCATATTTCAACCCCCTCAAGCCTCCACTCAGTTAATGCAACCTTTAAAGCCAAAAGTTCCTTATCTCCCATATGATGTTACTTTCGGGTGTTGAGAACTTCTTTGATAAAAAGGCACATGTGTGCAGTTTACTATACTGCATTTGTCTTTGCAATAGCAGAGTGCTCACTCTGTCTGTGGATGTGTCAACCTAGAGAGTAAATTAAAATATTTGTAGCGACCATTACGCAACTCCCTAGGAACTCTGCTAGGACCTAATTTATGAAGGCTTGGAACACAGAGGGGGCAATAAAGAGTCCGTATGCCATGATCAAGTACTTGCGCAATCTAATTTTGAAAAAAATTACGCTCTTTGAACTTTTCTATATTACAGAGTATGAGTGGCAAGGGAATGTGATTTTAACAGTAATATTATTAAGTGCCTCCATCCTTTTTCTTAACAAAAAGCGGTGCTCCAAATAGTAATTCAATAGCACAATCACTTGCTCTATTAGGGGGATGACCTTGTGTTTGCGTAAGGGAAAACACTTTTTGAAGGTCAGCAAATTCAGGGGGCATTTCTACTGCCTGGTGTACATCAGGGTTTTTGAGGGACATAGCATGAACAGGAACGTTTAGACGATGATTGAAGCATTCTTTTCCCCATTTCTGTATTTCCCCTGTGGCCCAGTTAACATGGGAGTTATGCAACAGTAACCAGAGGTGACCTAAAATAAAGGGGCCATCACAACACAGCATAGCCCAGCACACAGTGTGAACAGTGAAAATTTCTTCTCTGTATTTAACCCTTTTACTCGCGTGAAGCAGTGCTTGGGGAGCAGTGTGTGGGGACAGTACCTGGGTACCTTATTGGTGCCATTGACAGTCCTGGGATTCAATGGTGGAATGTAAGTATTTGTACTTCGTTACTGTACTTAAGTACATTTTTATGTATCTGTACTTTACTTAAGTAAAAATAATAATGCA
>JBBPCZ010099244.1:0-11024 GCA_037974445.1 Brycinus macrolepidotus
TTTTTTTTTTTTTTTTTCCCCCCCCCCCCCCCCCCCCGGTCTCTTTTTATCTCTCTCTCTGTGATGAAACGTGTTAAATTAAAAACAGGACAACATAATTATAATCTGTTATCTTCATTAATTACTTTGGGGCCTTTACTTCTTTTCATTGTGTACAATAGACCCATAAAACACACGCACACATACAAACACGCACACACACACACACACACACACACACACATACAAACATGCCTCACACACACACACACACACACACATAAAGCTATTGCGAGGGCTTTCACCTGATCTAATGTGAGATGATTAGGCAGTTAATTGAGTTTAAGCCACAGCCTGGATAATTATGCGTTTATGAATGAAATATGTACTCTGAAACAAACTCTCTGTGCAGAATGAAGACTGAGTTATGTAATTAACAATGCAATTAATTATGTACTTACATACGACTACGTGCTTAATGTTCAGGACTGTCCAGATCCATTCTGGGGGCTTCAGAGACCCCTGACCCTTGTTTCACTAAGATCAGAACACAGTTTTGCCCCCACATGTGGCACAGCGAGGAGTCAAACCTGGAACCAATCATGCTAATTAGCCACAGTTTTGCAGGACGTTTCCCTCAGAGGACTAAAATACTTCTTACAGTCTTTCTTCTTCCCTGAACGAGTATCGCGTCCTCCCATCCCAACAGGAGGCACTTGAGTGAATCTGCCGCCCCTTTGTTATTCGAGCCCTCGTGGCTTTAATGAAGCTTGTAGGGCTCTTTAAAAACATAATCAAGAGCCCTCATGAATAATGCATGGCTTTAAACTGCGCTGCCAGGCTGAGCGATGCTCTGTTAGGACCACTTGTGTAATTAAAAACACACCATGCTCACAGTCAGCTCCTTCACTGACGATTCCACCCCGTTTATCATGAAAAGGGCCAAACCAGGATACATAGTCGTCTGATCAGGCCAGCGATGTGTGCGGCTTTGCTCTTCATCATCTGCTCTTTTGATCATCACTGTGTTAGACGTCTTCATTTGGATATAAAGACCTATCTTTTTACATTTTTTTCATTTTGCTGTTCATTGTGGCCTTTTAATGTTTATATACACTTCTAACTGAAGTCCTGAAGCAGTGAAGAAACAGGAGCAGATGATTCTAGATGACCAGGGCGGTGATCAGTATACTGGTGGTGCTGAATGCTGAGTGGTTGAAACACCTTTATCTAGACAAATTGTGTATAAGTTTAGACAAGATAAGATAATCCTTTATTAGTCCCACAAGTGGGAAATTTGCTTTGTCACGGCACAAAGTGGACAGTACAAAGAGCAGCAAAAATAAAAGAAACAATAGAATAGAATAAAATACTATACCAACAGTACAGTATAAAATGTACACTATACAATCTAGAAATATAAAATATATATACTGCCATGCACTAGCATACACACACATGCGCACACACACACACACACACACACATATATATATACATTTTTTTTGGTCACATAATTTTTAAAGCTGCTGGCATTAGCTTTTATTTGGTTTTATTAAGTTTAAAAGTGCATGAATGTGACAGTCAGAGGAAAAATATTTATTTCTGTGAATGGCGGTGGAAATGTGTGTAAATAGTCTGGCACCTTGAACTGCTGTTTATCACATCTAAACTTTTCAATTAGCGCAGTGAAAATGATTCCCGCTTGCTGTGCCTCTAAGTGACTCTTCTTCATTAAGCCCTCTTCATCAAGCCTGGGCAATCAGAAGTGATATAAACAGCCACAGTAAGTGGATCTGTGTTTTCAGTTCGAGATTATAATAGAACGGAGGTCCTGAGGCCGAACGCAGCGTGATATGAACCAAACCAGGGAGCTTCTGACTGAGATCCTCAGTGTGGCTGGGAAGCTTAACCATACTGTCAAACCTTCTCTGTGACATCAGAAACGAACTGGGGTTTTGTGATCTCCTCTGTGACATCACAAAGAAACTGAAGTATAGCGAAGATGATAAGGAACTTGAGTTCCTTTTTAAAGTCACAGAAGAGATCATGGGACTTCGGCTCCTTTGTGATGTCACAGAGGAGATGATGGGACCTTGGCTCCTTTTTGACCTCAATTAATTTGTCATGTCATGAAGCATAAAACCTTAGTTATATTTTTTCTCATGTTATTCATTGTAGTTTGTTCAGCCTAGACTGCCTTTTGAATTAGGCACAATACAGGACAGCCAATCAGAACAGAGACTGTTTACATATGCCATTCTAAAAGGCACAGTAGCAAAAAAATGGAATAACAGGGGGTTAAAGATGGTCATTTAAAACTAAATGATGTGAGGTTTTGGTACATAAACCCATATAAATGCCAAAACTGGACCTCATGGGGAAAAATAGAAGTAAACATAGGACATGACCCCTTTAAATACAGTTCTTTTAGTATTTTTCTGCCTTCTGCAGTGACGCAGGACTCAAAGACAGATTCATCACAGTATGTTTTCTCGTGTGTGAAAGATGACACACACACTCTCCTCATCCAGTTTTGGCCACAAGTCATCTGTATAAACACTAAAAGTGAAAAGACACTGAATGTACGGTGTGTGTGTGTGAGAGAGAGAGAGAGAGAGAGAGAGAGAGGGAGAGAGAGAGAGAGAGAAAGAAAGAGAGAGAGAAAGAAAGAGAGGGAGAGGGATATATATATATAGAGAGAGAGAGAGAGAAAGAGAGGGAGATACATGAAAAACAAAACAGTGTGACAGATATGCCTTCGGTAAGATGAAATAAAACACAGAAATTAAGAGGTTTAGCAGAAATAAGAAGTGAAAGAATGCTAAGAGAGAGAGAGTGAGATTAGGAGCCTGCTCTGGTGCTGTTTGTTTCCACCTCCAGCTGAACTTCACCTGCTGTATTTATGGTCGCGTGCCTTCTCTGTTGGCCGTTGGAGGAAGTGGAGAGGTGCAATCAGTTATTAATTAACAGACGAGGCGAAACGTGATGAGAAGTGTGTCAGAGAGCGCTGGTAAACAAAGCCATAAGCGACGCGGAGAGCGGTGGGGAGAGACGCTAATATAGTTAATGACCCCATTTTCCCCCATTACACGCAGGCCCTTCATCGACGGGAGAAAATCGCCGGCGGCGTCGGACTCTTCACTCTCGTGGACGTCCTTCAGGGTCACTCAGACGAATCAACAACTGGATCCGGTGAGTACAAGCAGCTGCTGGCTTCATGCGCTCCTGCCAGATGGACGGCGGGAGGGAGAGGGAAGATGGAAAATGTGGGATAACGCTTGGGAAAAGCTTTGATAAAAGAAGTAGCTTTGCATTGGGTTGTTAAGAGTGTGGCTGGTGCTGGTAATGTTTTTCGTTGTTAGTTTCATTGCGATTGTACCAAAAAACTACTTCTGAATGGACTCACATTCAATCTGGCGCCCCCTAGTGTTACTGGCACTCAACAGCAGCTCCCTCCTGTGTGATGAATAGAGCCGGTCTGTCCTAAACAGCCCTAAATGCTAGTTGTGTTGGGCCCCACCTCCCCCAGGTCAGTGTTTCAATGAGAAGATGAAGCGCAACAATCTTTCTGGTCACAAAAAGAGAAAAAAACTAAATTAAATCTTTTTTTAATATTAAACCTCTGCCACCTCCATGACAACCACCCCCCAACCCTGGTCAACAAAATAGTCCACCCCCACCCATGTTGTGCATATGACCCCAAGGTCGCCAGGACTGATTTTGCTCAGTATATATGTTTATCTACACTAAAAATGCACCAGCAAAACAACATCATTTACTTCTACAATAATTGAATGACTTAAGGGGAAAATGAAACAATTATTTTAAACAACTGAATAAAATAAGATTAAGGTGTAAAGAGCTGCCATCCAATCAGTTACTTGTTATTATGCAGGCTATGCAGTAGCCCAACATTGGTTGTTGTTGTTGTTGTTGTGTACATGCTCACTGTAGTTCCTTTTTTTATGATCCATGCAGCTGATCAGTGTTCTACAACAGCAGTTCTCACTCTCCTACAGTGTAAAAAAAAAAAAGTAAATTCTTTGAAGAAGCCAAAATGGCACCTTTATTTTTATTTCAGGACACAGGGAGTGTGTGTGGATCAGTGTTATAGAAGAGACACAGCTGAGTAGTTGTGTTTGTGCATGAGAGAGAAAGAGGGAAAGATAGAGAGAGTTAACTGTAAACGTGTTGCTTTTGAGGGTGTGTGTGTGTATATGTGTGTGTGTGTGTGTGTGTGTGTGTTTTATGTGTGGGTGGGATCGTATTGACTGTTTGTATTTTCATTTTCAATCACTCATTACTAGTGGTGCTGCAGAATAATACATGTCAGTGTGTGTGTGTGTGTGTGTGTGTGTGTGTGTGTGTGTGTGTTTGTGTGTAAAAGCTGATACTAAACATTTCCTGCAGTATGTGGGTCGAATCCTGTTTCTCAGCAGCTGAAAGTGTTGACCAGTGTAGATTAATTTGTGCTTCAACTGGTGCCTGACCAGTCTGGACTGTTTCCACTGGCCTGGTTCTTTAAAGCCGTGGTTCTCAAGTGGGATCCAGGGACCCCCAGGTCCATTATAAATGACATTACGTGAGTAGGTGCCTCATTTTATCCAGAAATACAAAATACTAAATCTTAGCACTCCCACCTGAGTTTTTTCAAGTCAAGTAGGTTTATTGTCATTTCAGCCCTTTACACACAGTACACAGTTAAACCAAACAACGTTCCTCCAGAACCTTGGTGCAACACAAGAACAGAAACAGACCCACAAAGAACAAAACCAGAAACACCACAAGACTGCATAAATGCAGACAGGATAAAATACACAGAGTGCCAAGAAAGAGAGAGAGAGAGAGAGAGAGAGAGAGAGAGTACAAGAAAAACATGAGCAACAAAACAGCAGGACAAGGCGACATTTAGTGCAGTCAACGTTTCAATGAACCCAGTATTTTGACAGATATTGTATTCTAGCAGCAGAATTGATAGGTGTTCAAAAATGCAGAATAGAGGTAGACAGCAATAAATAATATCTGTGCCAAAAATAGCAGCAGCAGGACAGAAAATGTAAGCGTATATAATAAATATAAATGCATAAATACTGCACATAAATATATACTGCACATTCACATTATATACTGTGGGCTTATTCGAAACCCACAGTCTGCGACCTCCAACTAGGCTGAAAAGATAAGATAAATGAACATTTTATTAATAATGAGTACTTTATTAATACTTTTAACTAGCATTTTATTAATAAGAAGAAATATCCTCCACTCATGTGAATTAGAATATTTGAATTAGAAAATTACATATGAAAATATCCATACTCACCCTCTGCATCAATATGTTGTTTTGATTTTTATTTAATCTCGGGTTGAGATTCACATTCTGTGTCAAATAATACAGCAAAATGAAATCAGTCACCCCATATAAAGTGCACTGCAATGTTTGCAAATATAACAGTTACTCTGAATCTTCGGTCATATCTTTAACCACACAGAAAGGAACTGCTTCAGTAATGTCTTTCCAATGTTTACTTGTTTAGTCGTAAGGCGTGTAACTCGCTAAAGCCTCAAAAATGCCATGCTGAACCAATTTACTCTGTTTACTTACATTTAAATTTATACAACTTTTTACAGTCTAAGCTTTTAGCTTTTAATCCCCAACATCTGCTTGTTTTAGGTGGATTTAAATAGACTTTAGTAGCCTTTCTGTGCAACTGGAGTCAAAACTCGTCCGACTTTAACAAACCGACAGTTTCTGTCCCTGCAGTTCACCTATGAGCCTTAGAACTGATCATCTCAGGAAGGGGTGGGCAATATGGCCCAAAAATGATATCACGATATTTCTGGGAATTTTCACCATAACAATATTATTGATGATATCACAACTTTTTTGAAGTTAATTTAAAGAATATACCGTTTCAACAGGCCATCATGAAAGTAATCATTGACCTTTTGTTGAACATTTAAACGTTTTGTTTAACCCTCACTGAGTTCTTCTCTCTGGTTTTTTGGCTCTTTGTATTGAACGATGTGTTTATTCTTCAGGTGCCTGAATAGATTTGACATTATTTCCACCTTTGGTTGGTAGCAGGTCTTGTATCATTTAAAAAGGCTCTTCACGCGTGCACATTGGAACGGTTACGGTTCCCGCGGTAACAGCCCCAAGTAAAAACCTGGTTTACTGCTGGTTTAAAACATGAAGTTTGTTAATAATATCATAGCTGACCTTATACTCCTTGTGATTAACACTTAGCATTAGCGTCATGCAAGCAGTGCTTGTGTCGCACCTTCACTTCCCTGCTCTTTGCACTTCATCACTAATTCACTGCTGATTAAAAGAAAAGCGAAGGGTTCAAGGTTTCGTGTCTCCAGGACTAGTTTAATCACATGCTTTTCTTCAGTAAAATCCCGGCTGAGTGTGCAATCTAACACACTCATTCCTCCTCCTCCTCCTCTCTCTCTCTCTCTTTCTCCCTCCCTCCCTCACTCGCTCACTCACTCCTGTTCCACTGACCCATATTCAGCAGAGGAGTGTGTACAGCCACTGTCAGCCAGCGCCGACATGAAATTAACATCAAACGCCAGATGAAAAAGGAAAAAAAGAGGAGGGAGGGAGAAAGAGAGAGAGTGAGAGAGAGAGAGAAAGGGTGTGTGAGAGACAGGGAAAGAGAAGATGAGATGAGAGAATAGGAGATCGCTGCAGTGTTTAAAACTAAAGCCAGTCAACCCTAACCTGAAATGAATGTCAGACAACAAATGAAACAGGAAAGATAAATAGAAAAATAGCTGTTTCATTAATCATCAAACTGATGATGCGAAGAAAAAGCCACAGCTGAGCAGCTCCTGACAACACTGGAAAACACCCAGAGTAACGTTACAGACGAGGTCAAACCTGTTTAACACACACACACACACGTTTGTGAAGATATAGTCCTGAATCCTATGTTTTATATATATATATATATATATATATATGTTTTTGGAAAAAAACACATTATGATTTTGTTGGTCCTATAGGTCAGACCTGTTTTCCTGTGGTTTTACATGAACATCAGGACATTTCTGTCCTGAAAATGTTGGGAAACTCAGTGCCGGACCCTTTGTGTGTTTTGATGGTGTGTGTGGCGCTTGCTGTGGTAAGTGATGTTGGCTCCATGTGTTGGGACTTTGCTTCTGATGGAAGACTCTGTGTTCTCCATGGCAACGGCCTGGATCTCACTCTGATCTGGTTCTGTATAGAACTATAATATTCCACACTCAGCATCCTACAAAACCAAACAAATTCATCATTTTCAGTCACTCCTTACAGACAAAATTACTTCTTTATAAACTCTAATGCTCGACCAATGCTTCTATTCACAACATTTTCTGAATTGTTTATAGTAGTTACTGAATAGTTTCTAGCAGTTGCTGAATAATTCATAGTCAATACTGAATAATTCATAGTAGATAGTGAATAATTATTAATACATACTGACTAATTGGTGGTAGATACTGAATAATTCATAGTATGTATTGAATAATTCAGGGTAAATACTGAAAAATTAATAATAGATTCAGAATAACTCATAGTAGAATTAAATGGTAAGTAGTCTTAAGATTAATAATTCAGTAAACCTGCACTTTAATTGCATAGTTCAGCCGTCAAATCAAATGTACAGTCGACTACATTTTTAGGGTGACTTTGATTTTTGATCAGATCACTTCAGGTGGTCCAGCTTCTTTCGGTGTTTGCTGTGGATATTTTAGGCCTCACATCAGAACTTCAGAACTGCAACTCAGAACATCTGAGCCAAAACATCATTTGTCTGATATATAAATGCTGTATTTAAAGGTGTGTGTGATCTGGTAAACCTGAAGCTGCAAAATCAGCGCTGCACTGTAAAAGTGTCCTCATTTAAACAAGACAGGGGTCTGAGTTCTACCCAAAGATGCCACAGCCTGTCACTGCCGAGAAAGAGGGAGAGAGAGAGAGTGTGTGTGTGTGTGTGTGTGAGAGCATGTTATATATACACATCCCACACCCTGTGATTGCAGAAATAGCTCCATGCCCGTTGTTGTAATTGTCCTGGTTTTCTGATGTGTCACTGTTTCACAGGCAGCTTTTCTGGACTGTTTGCATGTTTCTGTGTATCTGCAGCCTCCAGGGATTTCCCCCTCAAACACTGCTTTCACTTCTCCTGCAGAGCAGCTGTTTACATGGCTGGAGATTTTCAGCATTGTTTTCCTCATTAGCATTCTCATTCCTGTGTTTATGAGTGTGTGTGTGTGTGTATTCACTGGACTCTCCGTTTAGATGTCTAGTAATAATCTGTAACGCACTGTTAGAGACGTACTGAATGAGTGTTTGTGTTGGGGGGGGGGGGGGGGCACTGAAATGGCCACTAGTTCTAGTTTAAGAACAGAGCCTCATTTACTGTTTACATGAGAACTACAGATATACCATCACATTCAGCGTGTGTGTGTGTGTGTAGTACAGCCGGCTCCTAATGATGTCGTTAGCTGAGTATTGAGCTACTGACTGACCTACTTTCCGCACTTCTCCTCAGCTCAGCGCGTATTTTCCACCCGTATTGCAGCGAGCCCCGCCCCTCTCCTGCGCTCTGATTGGCTACTGGTTCACACTCGCGAGCCCTCCGCTGTTGTGGAACGCCAAAGCCCCGCCCTTGCTCCGCTCTGATTGGCCCTGAGTCAACACCAACGTTCTAGAGCGCCGGAGTCCCGCCCCCTCCTTGACTGATCTTGGCTTTTAGTCCATGTACACAAGAAGCACGCCGTTCTAGAACGCCATGGCCTTTTTAGGCTTATAGAGGATGCAGACGAGATGTTCTCCGTTCTAGAACGCAAGAGCTATAGCGACGCGTTCTAGAACGCCGGTCAGCCAATCCAAGCGCGGCGAAGACAGTAGCTCCAGCCAATCAGAGCGCTGGAGGGCGGGGCTAGTCTGAAAACAGGTGGAAAATGAAAAAAGCCTTCAGCACCGGTGTTTACAGTCACCAGCCAGCATCGGATGGAGGATTAAAGCTGAGAAACCGGAACGCGGAGTTTTGTGGACTCTTTTTCAACCGTTTTATCACTTTTGCCTCTGTTTAAAAATCCTCTACGTGAAGACTGGGGCGAGCTAACAGCACGGGCTATGCCTCTTCAGCTTTCTCCGGAATAATAAAGAACAGGAGGATGAAATGTGCTCTGTTCGCAGGAGTGAGGCATGGAGCGCCGGAGAGGGGTCCAGCCTTTAACGCGAGGTACGTCTAAAGAAAAACGCTCTCATGCTGTTTTTTCCACGCGTGCACACCCGTAACCTACTTTAACTCGCGTGCCTTGTGTGCACGCATTAGACGCGTGCGGCTTGCACGCAGAAGATTGATGTTACGTTGAGGAGAGTGCTTGCGCGCGCTCTTTCCTTTCTTTCTTTTTTAAAGAGAAAAACAGATGTTGGGCTTAAACTCTCCTTAGTCCTGGTCTTCACACCAGCGCTGCGGTTTTACCACCCAGTCCTCGGAGCGTCCGCGCGGCTGGAAGGGCTCGAGCGAGAGACAGGAATGCGCGTTAAGTGGGTCAGAGCGAAACACACACACACACACACACACAAACACACACTCTCACACACACATCCACACATGCACACACTCATATATACACACGCTCACTCATACACATACATATACACAGTCACACACATACACACACTCACACATACACAAACACACATTTACAGAGTTTCCTTTTGTTGCGGTTTACACTAGTCAGCCATTAAAAACACCTGCCTAATAGGTGTAGGTGGGTCCCCATCACCCCCCAAAACAGCTCTGACCCCTCCAGACATGGATTCCACGAGACCTCTGAAGGTGTGCTGTAGTATCTGCACCAAGACATTAGCAGCAGATCCCTTAAGTCCTTTAAAGATGTGAGATGGCGCCTCCATGGATTGGACTAGTTTGTCCAGCACGTCCCACAGATGCTCCATCAGATTGAGATCTGGAGAATCTGGAGGCTGAATCAACTTCTTGAACTCTTTGTCATGTTCCTCAAACTGTTCCTGAACAATGTCATTAAGAAATAAGGAAAGGTGTGTAGGAAGGTCAGACCAGGCCTCCTTCTTTCAGTGCTTCATGGTCCAGTTCTCATTGCTCACATACCCACTGTAGGAACTTTTGGCAGTGGACAGGGGTCAGTATGGGCACTCTGACCGGATCAGTGAGAATTGGGGGACCATGACCCTGTCGCTGGTTCACTGGTTGTCCTTCTTGGCGCACCCCTCGACAGGTTCCACTGTGTTGAGATCACCAGTGTTATTCAGTGGTTTTTATGTTGTGGCTGATTGGTGTGTGTGTCCACTCGAGGATGGTCCAGGATAGCTGTGCGAAATTAGCCAGATAGCTAATTTAAGGGAACACTTCCTGGGTTTTTCACCCTAATCTCTGTCAGGTTCACCTGCAGTATATAATCAGTTACAGTGGACAGCAGCTTCTCTGTGCTTAGAAAACAACGCACTTACCACAGAAGCCAATGGGCAGGTGCTTCAGCCTGCGTTAAAGGGCCCTCAGCAGAGCAATATAATGATATCAGGCTTTAATAAGCACACCATACTTAACCAACACAGATCAATGTCATATTTAAACATAAAGAGAACATCATTTATCCTCTTTAAGGGGATTTAGTTTACTTTACTGTTTTAAATGTGGCGTCCCTGGTTCTTGTTTGCCTGTTCCAACCTTTAAAAAATTAAATACTGTGTCGTATCTTGTATCAAGAGAATGTTTTGAAGTATAGTAATATATTTTTGCCTTACTATTTTATTACAGTGGCTGAATTGGTGGATATACAGTACTGTTCAAAAGTCTTAAATAGTATTTAAGAACTGTTTAGATGAATTAATTTCACGTTAATATTATTAAATATACTAAAACTAAAAAGCATAAATACAAATAACATTATACAGTAAATAGTGATTTTATGTTCAGTATGTCAGTGTGTTCCTTGTGGAAGTTCAGTATTACTTGTAGTTTCCATCAGAAACCTGGTTTGACTCAATCAGTCCTTCA
>JBBPCZ010099255.1:0-11023 GCA_037974445.1 Brycinus macrolepidotus
GAGAGAGAGAGAGAGAGAGAGAGAGAGAGAGAGAGAGAGAGAGAGAGAGAGAGAGAGAGAGAGAGAGAGAAAGAAAATGATACAGCAGAACTAATGACATTCACAAATGACATCAGAAAGACGAAGCGATACCCACACACTCATTACTGATCTCATATAAATAAATCATATTTCACTGTTTTAATCACTCTATACTTGGCCAATACGCATTTCTGACAGTCAATTAACCCAAAAAGGAGCTTTCAGTCCATTTTGGGATGAGAGAGAGAGTTTGCTCTTACTGTCCTAATAAAGTGCCACTTTACTGCCATTTGACTCTATAGCAGAAGCTCTGCCTCTGTCTCTGTCTCTCCACAGCTCAGTGTAGAAAATAGAAGAAGCTCTGGAAGATCTATAATGTGAAACACATTCAGCCCCCTTCTGATTCTAGCAGTCCTCCTCTGGGACCTTTCAGCAACTCCTTTTTCTCTCTCTTGCTCTCATTTTGTAGACCAAGTTTGAGATCTCTTCCCTTTTCCTATCTTTCTTTTTCTCACTTTCCCACTTTCTCTGTCTCTCTCTCTCAGTTATCTTACAAGACAGCAAATAGTTTTCATAGTGAAGTGTCCTCCTAACGCTGGAGTATCTTGCCTTTTTTGACCACAAGGGACATAACACACCAAAACCAAGGCTAGGGAAAGGCCTGTTGCTGACCTAAATTTACTTTTAGTTGGTGATTTCTGGGATAATGTTGGTGTTTGGTGGAGAACACTGATGTTAAGTCAAAAATTGTTGCTTTGTGAGAGACTGATGACATTTTGGAAAGAAAGGTGGTGTCTGCTGGAGAAGGTTGGTAGTGTTTGGAATAGAATAATAGTTTCTGATGGAGAAACATGGTGTTTGAGAATGACTGTGTTTGGTGGAGAATGTTGGTATCTAGTAGGGAGTGTTTGTCGATGTCTGGTGGGGAATGTATTTGTTAGACAATGATGGTGTTGGGGGAGAAAAATAGTTTAATTATGGAGAACGATGGTGTCATTGAGAGAATGTTTGACTCCTAAGCACCAATACTATGCAGCAGATATAGATAACACTTTGTGTTCTTACTGTCAGCCCACTGGGAACAGCAACAACGCTACAGAAATCAATTCATATTCTCTATTCATTTATTTATACACACTACAAAGCCATGGAGCAGCGGTGCTGACAGGCCGCAAGATCACACGGGGGTACGGATTTCTGCATGTCACTGAAATCCTGAAGGCAACTGCAATGTAATGAAACACAGCAGGATGCAACTTCTAGAGAATACATTTTAATAGAGACACATGGAGCACAGTACAAAGGAAATGCACATACGTTTTCAGATTTTTTTTTCTTTTTCTACCAACGTTTCGATCATAGCTAGAAAAGCGTGTCTTTTTGGAGACCCAGAATCTTCTGTTCTTTCTTTGTGTACTGGAAACTCCTCTTCTTCCACTTTACATTCTGAGTTTCCCCGAGACAAAAACTCAGCACCCCATCACCACTCTTTTCCCCCCTCTTTTTACACCTGCTCTCAACTACTCAGTCGCAAAGCTGCCCTGAACTCCTGCTTGAGCTTCTGAGTTCCCCTCCTTAGTCCCAAGTTCAGATTTGAGTGTGGTCCACACTCACAAACAGCAAGTGGAACTTCAGCAAGTGGATCAGGTTAATCGAGCACCCAAATTTGTTGTGAATCTTGCATTATAGAAACACGCAAGTGGAAAGGATAAGCGGTCAGTAAAAACATGACAAAATGCTGTCGGTTCTTTACTTTCGCGTAATTTCCAAGCAATAAAATCCCTTGGCTTCTTTCTGTCAAAGTGTTGATGAAGTAAATATCATTCAATCTGTGTTTGTGTGTGTTTGTGTGTGTGTGAGATGTGCTTTGGGGTGAGAATACACGACTCAGCTGCAACCTCCGCCTTCGTGAGCACACTAATCATTACTAATCCACCAGCAGAGAGAGGATAAGGCCAGCAGAGTAATGAGGTCAGCGGAGTAACCGGCCTGTCCATGAAGGCAACACGTCTCACAATAACAGACGCGATCAGGACAACGTCTCTAACGTCATGGGTCTGACAGTCCTTAGAAACAAAGTCATCTGAGGCAAATCCTTACAGTTTTGCAAAAAAATCGTACGTACCCTTACCTCTAAAATAATCAACCAGCAAAGACATATCGGCAGTAAGAAGCAGCTGTGAACCACTTCGATGAACAAGAACCAAAAACAAACGGTATTTTTGTTCGGAACAAAGACAAAACGAAAACACGGTCATTCTTAAGTGTTCAGTAACAAAAACATTATCTAAAACAATTATAAAAATGTTTTCTGTTCCATGCAGGTGAACATTTCTTGCATGTTGACTCTTGTTTGATAGAATATCCAGTTAAATTGGGAGAAATATTTTTACCTGTTTTCACAGTAGAAATAAAATGCAATTTCACACTGTTCAGGTGGTCCCTCAGTTCAAGATTGCTCATTACATTTTAATATCTGAAAACATGAATTAAAATATTTGATTGGATTAAACTAATACAATATCTGAGGAGTCAATGTCCATTCCACCAGTGGAATGACCACTAGGTAGTATATTGATTAAGCGGCATTTGATGGACAATGATTTGTTTTCTTTGAGTGATCCTAAAGTAAAGTGGCCAATTAAAATCATGTAAATCTTTGCAATACTGGCCCTCCAATCACTTTCTGCGAAACTCGCAAAAACGCAAGAGTGTTGACACGTTTAAAAATCAGTTTCAAAAACTGTGAGCATCCACTGGAATGGTCAGCGTTCTTTAAGAACTGACAATATGCACAAGACGCTCAGTGTTGTGCCTTTAATTTTGTCCATACCTTGGTTCACACCCATAGATAACATCATGCAGTGTCAGAAACCACATAAGCAAATTTATTAGAGATTATGTGTGGGGCGGCTGGTGGCCCAGTGGTTAGGGAGTTACCCCTGTGATCAGAAGGTGGTGGGTTCAAATCCCAGGACTGCTAGTGGCACCACTTAAGTACCCTTGAGTAAGGCACCGTCCCTACACACTGCTCCCCAGGTTGCTGGCTGCCCACTGCTTCACTTGGTGAATGGGTTCAATGCAGAGAGAGAATTTCACATTGTTCTCACTGTGTGCTGTGCTGTGGCATGGTGTGTTCACACGTGACTATAAGGGGCCACTTTACTTTACTTTACTTTTATGTAACAACTCTATACAGTTTGAAGTGAATGTGTGACAAATTAAGCAGGTCCAGTGTATTTGGGGTAAAGGGGAAAACGGTGAAAATACAACTTTTCGCCAAACTACCCATTTAAAAAGAAGCTGCAATCATACCTTTTGTGGACAGGCCCTCTGAATGTTGGATCAAACTTGTGTGGCTCACCTGTAACAAAGGAAAAAAGAAGCTTGATGATGAAATTTTTGACATCATTTCTCTACACATTCACTGACTTGTTGCATGGCCTAATTATTCATTGCACTAATCAATATCACAGCGAATCTACAGCAAGGGGTCAGAAATATAATATACATGACCATGCCATCACCCACTGGCTCCCATAAACAGCTGCAGAACTAATAAACAGAGACATGACGACAAGCTATTAATTGCATAGTACTGTGCAAAAGTCTTGAGCCATCCCTCATTTCTTCATATTTTACTTTGTATGTTTAAGGAACAGTTCTCCAGGCATCATGAAGGACTTTCAAATGCTCCCATTTTCGGTCATTTTCTGTACTTGACCTGTTACAGAGGAATGTTTTTTGCTTGTTAAGCCACAAACTGACTGAATCATTAAAGCATAACAAGGCCATCTAATTTGAGGCTTAAACCAGTGAAGAAACAGGTGTAGATGATCAGTATACTGGTGGTGCTGAATGCTGAGTGGTTGGAACATCTTTGTCTAGGCACCTCGTGTCTTCAGGCACTTCGGCAGTCTGTCGAAGTAAAACAATTGTTCCAATTTCTTTATTTTAATCTACTGAATACGCTTATTGAATAGATTAAATAAAAAAAAAATGGGAACAACTGTTTTACTTCGACAGGCTGCAAAGTGCCTAAAGATACAAGGTGCCTAGATAAGACAGTTTGACAGGCATATGATACTACTTTTTGCACCAACAAGGTTATTCAAAGCAAAATATAAAAAAGAGGAGTGGCTTGAAGTTACATATTCAGCATGTAGGACCGTTTCCATGTTTGCCAGAGGCATTCTCAACGTTATATAAAAAAAAGTCAGTGTTTCAGTACATTACCTCCATAAAAATTGAGTGACAAAACCTAATGACTAAACATTTAAGCGCAATTAAACTGCTTCTCATAGTACTTTCTCAAAGTGCCAGCACTCCAGTATGACACTGCTGTGTGTCTAAATGAAGTATAGCACACAAAATGGAAATCCTATTTATCGATTTCATGGCAGCTAATCAATACGCCGAGAAGTGCAAGCCCTACACAACAGTGTATTCAGTGACTCAGAGATGTTTACTACATACCAGTGAAGAAGTAGGTTAGGGTCAAGCAGGCAGTGCTGCAGCTATTAAACTATCAACCCCCGAATGCAGTATGTATGTATGTATGTATGTATGTGTGTGTGTGTGACTGTAATGTGCATGTGTGCATAGAGTCAGTGTGTAAGAGTTTTAAATTCCATACTTTAATGTTTTATTAATAGAATATAATGTCTCAAATACATACCATGTTGCCATAGAATGTATTAGTGTATCTGTGTATTTGAAATGAAACGAGTTAGAAAGTGTGTGCCTTTATAAGAGGCCAGCAACTTCATGAAATCAGTCATGAACAGGGAGCATGAGAGAGAGAGAGAGAGAGAGAGAGAGAGAGAGAGAGAGAGAGAGAGAGAGAAAGGAAGAGAGAGGGAGAGAGAGAAGAAAGAGA
Source organism: Brycinus macrolepidotus (assembly GCA_037974445.1). NCBI lineage: Eukaryota > Metazoa > Chordata > Actinopteri > Characiformes > Alestidae > Brycinus > Brycinus macrolepidotus. Next base: position 4,901 of record JBBPCZ010099255.1, read on the forward strand.
AAGGTGGGGGGGATAGAGAGGGAGAGAGAGCGCTGCAGGAACTACCATCTGCCACCTCCCCATCCACTCTTTCCTTCTGTTCTCACTCACTTTCTCTCTGTTCTCTTTTCCCTCTCTTTCACTTTAATCCGTTCCCTCACTTTCTCCCATTCTCTCTCCCTCTTTCTTCCTCTGTTCATAATAATAATGTAAAATAAGTAGCAAAAAGCCTTAAATAAGGTAAAACGACTGTTTTTAGCAATGCTATGTATTTTTGGTGTGTCATGCAGTGCCAGAAACCAACTAAGCAAGTCAATTACAGATTTCTTCACAACTCAACACGGTTTGAGGGGTGCATGCAATGATTTAGGCAATGAAGAAATGTATAAAATGGCTCAATGCATGACACCCCACTAAACCATTTTTCTTCTACATATGGCTAGATTGTTAGTCACTCAGTTCGTACACGCTCAGAGCGTGTCTCTCTCACTTTTCCCGTGCTCTTCTCATGCTGTGTGAGCGCGTCGGTGGTTGCATTGTGGCGGTGTGAAGCAGTGTGAAAGGCTTTCAGCCCAACCAAGGTCGCAGTGAAGCACAGAGCTCTGCTCACTCAGCCTGAGGGTGAATAGAGGCAGATTAAAAGAGCGGCTGAAGGAGCTGGAGAGCTGCAGCAGTGTCCTTGTGCCTCTATCAGCATTCACACTGATTGAAAGCTTATCCTGAGTGAGTGTTAGTATCTGACAGAACCCTTAACACCCTCCTCATCGTTCCCCTTTAAAACACGGCACGCTGTGATCCACACGAGAGCTGAAATCTTATCTCGACTGACTACTCCAGCACAGGTTAGGGTAGAGGTATACAAATTTCCTCCCTTATCTCGAACTAAGACATGTTCTCTGTGTAAACTTGTGTGTATCCAACAGCTAAGACATGTTTGGTGTGTGAACTTTGCTCTGAACCTCAGAATCAAAAACTATTCTTTCTATATATTATATGCTAGAAAGTTGCTATTTAGTTACACTTCTTTCCTCAAAATAGATTTGGTTCAAAAGTTGAATGAAACTTAGTATGCTCATTCACACTGTAGCAGCAGGCATGCTGACGAGGCCTGATGTTTATCTGTAATTGTGTCCATTTTATACATTTGACAGACAGTTTGAAACTAGTATGTCATAATTTAGGCATATCATGACCTGTGAACTACATTGGGACAACTGGTGGCCTAGTGGTTAGAGAGTTGCCACTGCAATTAGAAGGTTGTGGGTTCGAATCCCAGGACTGCTAGTGTCACCACTGAGGTACCCTTGAGTAAGGTACCGTCCCCACACATTGCTCCCTGGGCGCTGTATTCCTGGCTGGCCCCTACTTCACTTGGTGAATGGGTTAAGTGCTAAGAACAATTTTGTGCTTTTCACACTGTGTGCTGTGCTGTGTTCACGTATGACAAATGGACACTTTACATTAGCCTTGTAGCTCTAGTGCAAAACATTACTGAATAAAATATGATTTGGTTGAAAGGTTAAGTTGCTTAAAACTTAATAAAGTTTACTCATGTAAACTTAATAAAGTTTAAGCATGGCGTTGTCCAAAATGTCTTGGTACGCTAAAGCATTAAGATTGCCCTTCACTGGAAATAAGGGGCCTAGCCTAAACCATGAATTAAGAGGTTTGTCCCAATACTTTTGTCCATATAGTGTATGTGATGAGCTGTAATAAACAGTCTGGATTGAAACTGGAGGATCTAATCTGGTACACAACTCTGGCTGGGAACTCCTCAGGATCTCTAGGTCCCTGCACAGTTAACTTGGCCTCATGGGATGAAATGTGAGTTTGAAAGCCATGAGGCTGGAAGTGATGAGATGAAAGGAAAACAGACAGACTGTATAACAGTAGGAGAGGAAGGAAAAAATATTTAGATAAAAAACAGACGTGATTCGAGCATTACTTGTAAACTGTCATCAGCTCATGATGTTCATAAATTACTCGTGTTTTCTGGGAGTAGTTTTCACAGTCCGACAGTAATAGCCCAACTGGGTCATTTACATTTACGGCATTTAGCAGACACTTTTATCCAAAGCGACTTCCATTCTCTAACTACAGGGGACAGTCTCCCTGGAGCAACTTGGAGTTAAGTGGTGGTATGCTGAAGGTAGGATTCAAACCCATGACTTCTTGGTCCAGAGGCAAGTATCCTACCCACTAGGCCACCCCCCAGTATCCAGTATGAAGTGTGCGTAGTTTTTATAGTCGGACAATAGTAATTGTGGAGCGCTTTTTAATCCAGTACGAAACTGCAGTATTTGTAGTTTTTACAGTCTGTCAGTAATAATTGTTGAATAACTTTAATCTAGTATGAATCTACTACCTGTAGTTTTTATAGTCTAAATGTGGTGTAATCCAATACAAACCTTTAGTGTGTAGTTTTTACTGTCTGACAATAATAATTAAGAAGTGACTTTAATCCATCCAGTTCAAATCTGAAGCGGGAACAGATTTCACAGTCTGACAGTCTGATAACGACGGAATTATTTTAATCCAGTATGAATTACACAGTCTGACTGTGATAACTGTGTAGTGATTTTAATTCAGTATGAACTAGCTGCGTTGATCTTTAAAAAGACGGAGCTTAAAGTGTCTGAGCATGACATTTTATGTAATTCTTTCTGACTATAAGTAAAGTAAAGTGACCTCTTATAGTCACGCGTCAACACACCACAGCGCACAATGTGAACAGTGTGAAGCTCTCTCTCTGCATTTAACCCATTCACCAAGTGAAGCAGTGGGCTGCCACCAATGAGGGGCGCCCGGGGAGCAGTGTGTGGGGACGGAACCTTGCTCAAGGGTACCTCAATGATGACACTAGCAGCATGACTAGCTTCTGACTGTAGGGGCAACACCCTGAACACTAGGCCACCAGCTGCCCCATATTAAAATGTATCCATAAAAGAAAGGGCATGGTATGCAGCTGGGATATGCACTACATAGTATACCTGCCTTTACTATGGAACTTGCTAGCTAGCACCCATTTCATACCACAGACTTGTGCTCACTACAATATTGCTATACTTGCTATATTGCTGTATAATATTACCATCTTAAGTCACTGCTAAATTGCTGAAAGTGCAGTGAGCAGTGGCCGGGATGCATCTCCAATCCCTCTAGACTGACCTTGGCACATGGAGTGGAAAAGAAAACGAAGGGAGTGTTTCTGGAAGAGTGCCAGAGGCCAGGTTGGAGGAGGAGAAATAGAAATCGAGGCTAGCTTTCAACCAGCCCCTGCCAAGGCCATCGAGCAATCAGCTTCAAAAATAGAACATGGTTTAGATTTGTTTAATACATCTCTATCCTCTCTGCACTAATCCATAAGTGTTATTTCACAGTTTGGATGTATTCACTGTTATTCTCTTACTGTATGGTGTGGAAAATAATTTTTAAAAATAAGAAAAATACACAGGCAAGTGTGTTCAAACTTATATAGGACTATAAATAGAGAGAGAGAGAGGTGCAGACAGAGAGACAGAGAAAAAGAGAGAGAGAGAGAGGGCCAGAGACAAAGAGAGAGAGAGAGAGAGAGAGAGAGCGCAACCGTCATCAATGAGAGTGAGCGAGTGAGGCTGTGTGTCCGTGGACAAAGCGGTCAGGACATTTGGAAAATAGCCCAAAGGCATTGTAGAAATGGCATCATAACGACAGCTCTGTCTGCTTTAATTTCTCCTCAGTGTCCCTGCCTCATCATCTCTTCATCCTTCAGCAAACACTGCACTGACCCAGGAGGCTGAACTGACGTTTCACTATTCTTCAATGAGCCTACAGTGCCAGTTCCTTCACCAAATAATATACACAACTCAAGCTGTTCAACCGGACAACAGAGTACCTAGTAGTAAGTGTATAAAGTAACACACAACATGAGTTTGTGTGATTAACAATAATCAACCCACCCCATACAGTCAATCAGCTTTTGGTGTCTAACTGGTAATGCATTGTGTCTCTGAAGTTTGCTTCCGAAGTTCTCCGCTGGAAATGGGTAATGCGAGTAATACTGACATGTAATGTCAGCTTACACTATATGGACAAAAGTATTGGAACGCCTGACCATTAGACCAACAGGGACTTTAATGACACTGCATTCAAATATATAGACTTTAATATGGAGTTGGTCCCCCTTCGCAGCTATAACAGCTTCCACGCTTCTTGGAAGGCTTTCCACAAGAGTTTCAGTGGGAATTTGTGCCCATTCATTCTGTAGAGCATGTATAAGCTCAGGCACTGATGTTGGACGAGAAGGTCTGGCTCGCAGTCTCCGTTCCAGTTCTTCCCAAAGGTGTTGGATCGGGTTGAGGTCAGGGCTCTGTGCGGGTCAGTCAAGTTCTTCCACACCGAACTCAGCCAACCATGTCTTTATGGACCTTGCTTTGTGCACTGGGGCACAGTCATGCTGGAATAGAAAAGGTTCTTCCCCAAACTGTGTCCACAAAGTTGGAATCATGGCATTGTCCAAAATGTCTTGGTATACTGAAGAATTAAGATTGCCCTTCACTGGAAGTAAGGGGCCTAGCCCAAACCCTGAAAAACAGATGTGTCCCAATACGATCATCCATATAGTGTATTTTCACCAATTAGTATAGTGCAGATGGCCACACTGCATCTATTATAGAATAGCTATGAGCACTAGTGTTAGCATAACGCTAACATACTACCACAAATCTTAGGCGCTAGCACATCAGAGATTTTTTTGTGTTTTGTGTTTTTATAGTCCAAACTGACCTAGCTCTAATAGTCAAGGCTCATCACAAGTGTAACAGTGTCATTTACTGTGTCCAGATCAATTTAAAGGCACCACTGTTCTAACCCGTCCATCTTCAGTCTATGTGCTGTAAAGAATAAAAACATCAATTGTGCAAATAGCAGCAGCAGAACAGAGAATGTCCAGTATATAATACATAGAAGGGTATTTACAGTGGCAGTTGGGGTGTAAGTTGTTAGTTTAAGACAGAACAGTTCAGTGTGTATATGAACTGTGTTAGGAGAAGGAAGAAGTTCAGTTCAGGTTTGTTTGTGTAGGTACAGTTTATGTTTCAGTTCTGGTTGAGGAGCCTGATGATCCTCAATGGTCTACATCTAACAGTTACAAACCCCAGCAGCGGTGAGCAACAACTAGAGACCAGCATAGCGTTCACACACCAGTCAATGTTGATGTAAACACACAGGCCCCCACCGTGAGTTTTTCCAGTCAGCACAGCACTTCTGCCGGATCATAATGGCAGCATATTGCTAATCTGGGTAGCCATATCTGCAATGCTGTCGTCTCCATAAAAACGAAAACACAGCAGTCTCTGAATTCATGCTAGGTAGTTTGTTGGTGAGCATGATGGACAGGATAGTTGGCTGGCTGGCTAGAGTTAGCTTTTAGTGAAGCATGGACCCCCGCCCGCTTGCCGAGCTTCCGCTTCCTCGATGTTCCCTCTCCTGGCCTTAGTGGCACAGTCTGAGGGCCTGGGCCCCCCAGCAAGCAGAGGTCGTAGGGCATTTCCAGCAGTCCATCCTCGAGGAAAGCTTCTTGTTGATATCTTAACTGAAACAGGGTCTTGCACTCATATACAAGTTGTGGGTCTCACTGGTGGCCTAGTGGTTAGGGAGTTGCCCCTTCAATCAGAAGGTCACGGGTTTGAATCCCAGGGCTGCTAGTGGCACCACTGAGGTACCCTTGAGTAAGCTACCGTCCCCACACACTGCTCCCCAGGCGCCCCCGTTGTTGGTGGCACCCCACTGCTTCACTTGGTGAATGGGTTAAATGCAGAGAAAGAATTTCACATTGTTCACGCTGCGTTGTGGTGTGTTTTTTATGCATGACTATAAGGGGCCACTGTTCTGATACATATGTGAGGGAAGTTTTGTTGTGAAAGTCTACTGAAAACTACACTCGTGCACCAAAGTGTTAGACCCAGTTAGGCCACTGCGACTCAGCACACTGCCACCAATACTGCACTTTTTAACCTCAACAAGAACAGAACGTAAGTTCAAATCATTACTGAAGACTGCGGAAAAGAGTAGTATCTTATCCGAGTGTCTGTTACACACACACACACACACACACACACACACACACACACACACACACACACACACACACACACACACACACAC
>JBBPCZ010099276.1:0-11023 GCA_037974445.1 Brycinus macrolepidotus
CTCTGATGTGTGCATCAATGTAATCGGTGTACCAGGAAATCGTGCATTGACAAAAGTTCCCCTTTGCTTGGAATGCAGCTACCCTATTTTTTTTTAACGCGTTATTTTTTTTTCTAATTAATTAATCGCAATTAACGCGTTAAATTCCCACCCCTAAAAATTAATTGAAGTCACTTTCTATGATGACCTACCATTTTCTGTTGTTGAGGATGCTTGATTCTGTTGCACATACTGTAGCCGACACGTCCTGTAATCATTTTACATTTATATAATTTATATAAATTGTACATTCTTTTTGGTTTTGGGCCAAGAATTTACATTTCGCTGCATTGCTACTAGAAATATCATTAACTTTCTGGCTGAAGCAATAAAATGTCCAGATATTTTATTTCTTTCTTTCCTCTTAGCAAGATATTTCCATGCAATAAGCCGGAAGAGCCTATCCTTAACAATAAAGGTTCCCAAAGGTTCACATGTTCTTAACTTGGATATATTGTTTAGAAAACCTAAACTGGTATAGAGTCATGACCAAGTTCTCTAAAGAGACGCTTAAAGGTTATTTAGATAATCATAAGTGGTTCTTCAATGCCATTGGTACCTCTGTGCAAAATGGTTACATTTATTTGGGTTTAACCATATAGGAAACTAATATTTTGCACTTAATGCAAGAGCCTTTCTGTCACGCACACCAGCCACGTGACGCGCACGAGGCACCGGAAATGATGCGCATCACTCGGTATATAAACAAGGAAGTGGAGGTACTCACTGCTCAGTCATACTTTTCCATGCCCGAGCCGAATCCAGCTACCCTTCCTACTCTACGGTACCGTGAGTACTTTCCAAATCCTCTTCTCCTTGTCTTTGACTGTGTGCGTGAGTGAGAACGCTGGATTCCCGGGGGGAATCCCAACTCTTTCTAGAGCGTTCTCAGAGTAACGCGTGGTTCACCTAACTCTCTCGTGCTTCACCGCGATTGGATTTTTCCACCACGCTACACTGGGCAAACAGTGATAGACCAGTCCGTGACACTTTGGCCCTTGCCATCAACACATACTGATTATCTTCTATACTGATGTTCTACCACGCTTGTAACACAGCTGTTTTCCTGTTTGTTTTCATTAGGTGAAATACAAGACAAAGTAGTGTCAGGTGATTAATTTGGTCAGTCAGGATAATTGCACTTTTTGACTTTAGCAGTGTAGTTTGGGATACTGTCATGCTGCAAGGTCATCCACTGAGGCACGTGGATGGATCTAAGTAGTTAAAATACTTCTGTGAACTTCTGCATTATCCTGTTACTAATCAGCACTCCTCAGAGCTCACCATCACTTTCCGAGCTCTTAACAATGTACCGAATAATGACTTTGACACACTATCTGGCTTGTCTGGACCACTGATTAATTTATTCATATAATTAATATTTTATTGCCTTTTTATGACTTGACATTTCTTTGATCAAGTTGTGGAACGACAGCAGCAAGAAAACCACAGAAAAGATCTTCTAACGGGAGATGTATTGGGGAAAATTAAAAGAAAAAAGAGACTTGGAAATGTTACTTGAAAAAAGCAAGTAGCTATTTTAAGCCTATTTTAAGTGACTATTTTAAGCCTTTTCTCTTCAAGAGGACAACAGCCAAAGAACACAGTCAGGACAGCTGGCCGCATTAGCAGAGTAAGCAGAGACCTAAAATGCCTTCCTCATGATTACAGGACCACTCGCCGGCCCTTCAGATTGGAGCATCTATTGGTAATTTTTTTTATTTGTTTTTTTTTTTTTCAGAAAGATTGACATTTGTGAATGTAGGCCATATTGAAATGTGGTGAAAGCTGAGGTCATCTTAGGTAACTGCAAGACTTACATAACTAACAGGATCATTCATTCATTTTCTGTAACTACTTAATCCTTACTAGGGTCATGGGTACCCAGAGCCTATCCCGGGGCTAACAGGCGCGAGGCAGGGACTCACCCTGGGGGGGCACCAGCCCACCGCAGGACACACACACACACAAGGCCAGGACCCAAATTCAAACCCCAAACCCTGGAGGTGTGAGGCAACAGTGCTACCCACAGCGCCACCGTGGGGCCTTAAAGGATCAAAGAACTTAAAATATTTATATTAGGAATGTATACTTGGATAAGCAGGATATGAAAGACAAAAAGGTAAAGGCTGTCTGAATGTCACGAAAATCCTGCAGTATCAAATTTGTCGACATAATTTCCCTGCAACACTCAATTATGAACACGTGGTTTAAAAAATAACAAAAAGAACGACACATATTCAAATGAATTCAGCGCATACTTCGACAATAATTACTCATCTTAATGAAAGTACAACTCATTCTTTGGGCATAGAAAGATGTAACATAACCACTGCCACCTTTTTTAAAATCAAGACATGAAACATCCAATGGTTTCCTAGATAAAAAAAAATAAAAAATATTGGCGTGATTCTGATCCAAAGAATTTTTAATATAATTCATCAGTTTGCTTCTATTCAATAAACTGATCAAATTAAGGTTGATATGGTTTAGTGACTAATGCTACTGTGGCTGCTGGTCTATGTCAGCAAGGTCAAAATAGTCTGACAGGAGTCACTGGGGGTTGAGAAAGCAGCAAAATTAACACCATGTCTCCAATTAAGTACAGTCACACGTGAAAATGCATCACCAAATGAAATTCTAATTCTATTTCTGCTCCAAAACAAATTATCCAATGCATTGTGTTTACTGTCAACTGCTGATCATGTCGTCATGCCGTAAATGCAATGCTGTAACTTACTGCAAACATGGACCAAGAATGAATCAGCTCTAATTTTCAGGAGTTATGTAGTTATAACTGTAAATCAGTACTGTACTGTACATGGTGCCTGTCCAGCTCCTTATTTAGAAAGTATTTACTTTGTGATTGTGATTGTGTATTGTGATTGTACCTGATGGCATGTGTGAGTTAATTTGTCAGATGTGAATTTTCTACATTTTTTCTCAACTCATCCTTGTCTTTTAGAAACTTATTTTAAATCTTAAATGTAAATAGAATCTTAAGTTAGACCCAAAGCTAATGCCATGTCACTGTGATCTTGATATGGGAGTTATGGGACAATATGTGGTAAAACACTTCGTGAAGAAATAAACACACCACAGAATTTTGAAGCCAATTAACCAAATAAGAATGACTGTATCACTTACATCATTTAAACTTTAAACTAGAGAGGCAGATCTTCCTGGTAATATACCATACTGTGTGTCATTTTTAGCCTAGTTGTCTTACTGGTGATGTGTTTCTATGTAGCAGCGCCCCACCACTTACAAAGTGAAGTAAAATGCCTATTGACAACACTGAGAATTTTGAGATAATTTTATTTTTGCATAGTAATTTCATCTTCAGCACTATACATTTGGGGTAGCCTCTTTCTGTGGGCACCCTAGTGGCTATATGGCTGGCGGAACACAAACTGACATTTTTTGGCAATGTAATCAAATTAATTATTTTCCAAGAGTAACTTAGATACTGGCACTCTCTGAGCACTGAGGGGTTAAATGGAAGAGGTGAGAACCCCTAACCGTAAAAACAATTTTCATCTGTTCACAAAGACGGCCATCCCGAGATGAAACAGACAGCACACCGGGAGCTTTTGTGCCATCGAAAACTGCCACGATTTAAAAAAGCACTTTTAGAAATGTTGACTTGCCCACCTATAAAGACGAAATGCAAATCTGGCTTCCAGATTTGTAAATCAAATGTATTCCTGTCATGTCTGCCACAGGGAAGGAGGACACAGAAGCAGGAGTACCAGAAACACAGGGGGTTTAATGATCAATCAGAGAAATAAGTTAGGAGCGACTTAAAGTAGAAACAGTCTTTAACTGAAGTGCTCAAGAGCCGCTCTCCATCGTCCAGCTTAAAACGAGGGCCAATCTCATCTGAGGGTGCGAAGACGTCGCTCCTCTGCTGAGTCGGTCCCAATGAATCTCGACTCCTCACCAGGGAGTCACCAGGAACAGAAGCTCCGCTACATGCGGCAGCCACGGTGGGGGGGAAGATTCCAGCCACAGGACGTTCAGCCTTGCTGGTTACTTCTAAATCACAAGGGAGAGATAGGGAGAGCGACATCTCAGCTTACTGTGGAAGATCTCAATGCTGGAGCCTCTTACTAGGCTCTCAGTGTGGCAAGCTGGAGCTTTCCAGTCAATGTGGCGCTGAGGAGAGCTGACTGGAGCAGGAGAGACAAGAGCCAGCACGAGCGCAAGAGATGACACATCCGAGCTTTCCTGGAGAACACGAGGGAGTATTATGATGGAGACAGCACCCCAGACTGCTGGGCCAGCTGGTCTTTATACTAGGGCAACACAAGGAGGGAGAACACGAACACCAATACAAACACACAAACAATAACAACTAAACAAGGTTTAAACTCAATGAAGATGAGACACAGCTGATAATACTAGCGGGCGCCTAGCAACCCAAATCAGGAGCGAGCACGGAGGCTCACTCACTGCAGGTGGGTTGCTAGGCACTGCGCCCAAACACAAACAAACCCCGCCAGGGGCGTGGCAGAGGCGGCACGCATGTGACAATTCCATCAAAGTTACTGAATAAAAACAAAAGGAATATTGTGTAGTTTAACAAATGGACCTTCAAAACAAGCAGAAATTGCATTTCATGGTTACTGTGAAAAGGGGTTGATAACTGGTAATTCTGAAGCTGAGGTAATTTTGAATCAGAGCATACAAATTACTAGATAATAGCGTAATATATCACCAAGTTACTGTCAAAACTATAAAGATATGACCTGCCAGCCACGTTTAGGCTTGGGTTCCAAAGACTTAATTATCTCTTGTTTTGACCTTGAATGAGCACAGGTTCACAAATCAGATATGACTCACTTGTTTCCAGTTTGGAACAATCATAACGGGCGACTAGAAACATCAGAGGAGAGATTTTGTTGTCCAACACCCCATAGGGAACTTTTTACTGCAGACAAATCTTTAGAGGAGCGTTGAAATGCTTTATTGGGCTGACAGTTCAGTGGGGACGAAAGTGTCTGGCACCATGCGCCTGCTCCATATACGGCACCTAGTTGACTGCTCCCATTCTGATTACTAATTGAGAGGAAAACATGATAAACTACATAAAGAGCATCTGACAGTGTTCAAAAAATGGAGAGAAAGGGAAAAACTTGTCATAAGACGAAAATTGACCATTCATGAAGATCTGAAGGAAAGTGCTGTCCTGAATAGAAACCAGGACAGGACTGTATAATAGACTAAATTCTACAGTGATACACAAGGGTACACCTTTCAAAAGAACATAAATCGGAATAACTTGAGAAGTTTTCCTGTCTTCTCAATAGATTCGGACTTGTCCTGCTCTGCAATTATTTAAATCAACAGAGTAAGAAGACTGCCTATTTTCTGTGGTTGCTTGGACAAGTAACTTTGATTATGCAGCCGTTAACCCTGCCTGAGCAGAAGATTCAGTTTGACACTGATGCACACTGACCTAAAAAAGCCTTGTTGCATGAAAATGATGCATAACAAATACAACACATACACATATTTTTAACCAGGAGAATCCATTCTTTAACATGATGTACAATTTGTCTTTTAAAAAAATCAGAAAAACTGAAAAACATAGAAATTCATCCAAATATCACTTCATTCTTAAAATCTCAGATTTTAAACCTATTTCTACAATATAGAGAAAATCTTAAGAGCGTATGAAATATGCATAAATTTGCAAGCTATTTAGAAAAAAAATATCAAAATGGACGTATCATCTACCATCCAAATATTACACTAAATTTAGTGATGAGTGTGGTTTATTATTATGCATTTTAGAATGCTCATATTTTACTTTACTTATCGTCCTACATCCTAGTCCACTCATAAAACTGTGTTTAGACATCAAATCAGTTAAATAGAAACTGACAGCAAACATACATGTAACTTTTAACTGTCTTTATTATACAACAATCGTTATTTTGGCCCAAACATCAACCATTACTCCATGATTACGCCCACAAGGGCTGCAAATTTTGCTCCAACCTGATGTCACAGAAAGGGCGATACATTGAACACAAACCGAGATGAGGAGAGCATGAATTTCTGCACATACAACTATGTACGATAAAACCACAGCAATCTCAAATACAAATTTTCGCTCACTGCTATCCACTGCTTAGTGCCTTACAATTGAAAAGAATGTGATCGCCTGAAAAAAGTCTCCTCTGGAAACATTTGTGCTATTTGCAGCATTTCCAAAGTTGCATGTGTTTTCTGTATTTGCTTTGCATCTATGAATGTGCAGCGTGGTTGTAAAATGTGCCGCATATGTTGTCATTTTGATAAAAATATTTTCTGAATTTGTGTAGCATCTTTGAATTTGCAGTGTGTTTGCATGTGCTTTATGAAATTGATTAATATGCTTTGTGGTTTTGCAGCACATTTTTTCGAGCGTTTTCAATTTTGAACTATATTGAGCTGTCTTGGCCACCTGGAAATACAGTCACAGTTAAAAAATATTAATTCATTTATTCATTTATTCATTTGGCAGACGCTATTATCCAAAGCACCTTACAATATGAGGACATGCAAGTTTCAGGACAGTGTAAGAACCAGAGGAGAGTTCTAAGTTCTAAAATCTTTATGTAAGAGAAGTGCAAGAAGATAGATAGAGCACCAGGAGAGGAGATTCTCTCTGAACAGATGAGTCTTCAGGAGGTTTTTGAAGCTAGAGAGGGATTCTGTCGGCTTAGGCAGCTCATTCCACCAGCGGGGAACCAGAATGAGACCAGTCTGGACTGGGTTTACCCTGTGTGTAGGGATGGCAGAGGCAGACGACGTTCCTTGGAGGAGCGGCCTGAATGATAGGATTAGGGTAGCTGGGTGCAGACCCCACTCCCACTCTCTAAAGTTATTGGACAAACATCATATGGTTAAACAACTAGCCAACTCTGACTTAGTAAATCTGCACACAGCATTTATAATCCAGTCCACAGACAAATCCATAGCTTACATGTAGCACATAATTCTGCAAAAGGGAGAAATGCAATCCTGTCAATCGTTGTTTCATTTTATTATGTACTGTTATATACAGTCACTTAAGAGCAGGGTGTGTAACTAAAGTAAAGAGGCCCCTTATTTTCAGCAGGAACACACCACAGCACACAATGTGAACAATGTGAAAATCTTTCTCTGCATTTTACCCATTCACCAAGTGAAGCAGTGGGCTGCCACCAATGAGGGGCACCCGGGGAGCAGTGTGTGGGGATGGTACGTTGCTCAAGGGTACCTCAGTGATGACGCTAGCAGTGCAGGGATTCGAACCCACAACCTTCTGATTGCAGGGACAACTCCCTAACCACTAGACCACCCAGCTGCCTAGTCAACTCACGATTCGCTTTGATAGAAAATGCAGGGTGTGATACACTCACAAACAAAATAAGACTGAAAACAATGCAATATTTTCACAATATTTAGAATGAAATATTAATGAAGAAAAGGATGATTTTGTTAGTGATACAGTTTACTAAAGAAACTAGAGCTGGGTGGTAGGGGGTTGATGTATGGCATGGATGTGCTGGATATTCATGGGCACTGGATGTAACAATGCAGTCAAATTTCATAATCAATAGAAAGTTTATTTTCCACAATACATATTGTCACGTTTTTTCACTGTGATATCACAATATTTCAGTGCATTGTTGTATACCTATAAATCAGCATTCTTGACACATTAGTTTCAAGAAAGAAAAAAAAAAACATCAAACCCCTGGTTCAGTCCCTGGTCCACTCTCTGCAGAGTATTTCATTACGCTCTGTTCTCAGGTGCCACTTGAGCTGCACATTTGTCTACAATTCGGGATGCAAAGGAAGCTGTCAGTCATTTCAGATAAATTCACCTCTTATTCCTCATCTATTTGTGTCTATTTACAACACCTTACGACACATTCCTGCTCATCAAACAGGACTGAATGCTCCATATAAGCTATACCATGCAGAAACAGGAGTGTCATGGCAGCTGTAAGAAGGCAAACCACAGATTAAAGGATGCATCTTTTACTCCATATTTCTTATGTGATAGGGATCCCTGTGCTCTTTGAAAGACAAGTGTGGAAAAGAATAAACAAATACCACCTTTATGTTTTTTGGATGAGTTTCCTCCTTGAAGACCATTTTGGGGTGTTGATTTTGGCCTCAGTGAAGGCCTGTGGTCACTGTGTGGTGTTTTAGAGCTCCACCACAGCTGCTGAGGAGCACAGTATATAGAGAACACATGTTTTGAACTTGTTTATGCTAAAAGTGATAAAATCATGAGAATGTGCAAGTCAATACATAGCCATGATTAATGAAGAAACCCTAAATCACTTTGAAAGATCTGTTGCTTTCGTGTAGCCCTTTTAAAAAGCTATTTTCTGCTAGCCTGGTAATATAAGCATCAAGCTAATGGTGTTGAATTTGGCATTTTGTATCAGCTCTCTAGATTAAGTGAAGACTTTTATCATATATTTTATACCATATTCCATACTTAGAATATTATAATTTGAAAGTCGTCTCCTTAGGTAAAGATTTAAACTCTGTCTCTGAACATTTCTGAAGCCTGTAATATAATGCCCACTATAATGCCCACCTTATACTGAGGACAGAAATCAGCCCACAGAGAACCTGTAAACATCAACCAAAAAGAGTCTGCTTAATCAGTCACAAACACAGTAGTTCAATATTTGTGCTAAGTGACATTACATTACTTACTCTCTCCTGTCCATCAGAGAGAACTGGGTGTGAAACGGCAGCTGTGATGGTGAACGTCTGAGAGCTGGCTCAGTGGGGCATGTTTGTTTAATGTGATTCTTGTTTGGTGTGACGCAGAATTGAGCAGCACACCTAAGAACCTCTGAACCGCATGCCTTTCACAAAAGGGAAAGTCCAATTTGACATCTCCGGTCTAAGACCACGTATGACCTCAAATATGGTTTAAAAAGAAAAAAATTGTGTTAACAGCTGAAATCTGTGTCACACTTAGGCAACTTGTAATATGAATGTATAAGTGCACATTCTAAATTTAGCAGAATAGAGAAGAAAGGGACTGTGCTATCATCAGCTGGTCCTTGGTATCGCTTTGATGACTGAGAACACCACTGGAATTACAGTTTGGCCACTGATTGCTAGCATAGCTCTCATGCTAAGAGCTCTAAAACAAAGTGCAAGCCTATTCACATTTAAGTAAGATCTCGTGACAAGAATGAGTCCAATTTCTGCATGTCTTCGCTACTTGTTGCATCAATTAGGAACTCATCATGGGTCAAATGCTGCAGCATGTCTATTTAATCGAACCGAGTCATATTTTTCATTTCTTTGAACATCTAGTTGGCAGTGCAAAACAACTAGAGGGAATATGACGCTATCCATGCCTGGTACAATTAGTTTACTGCACAGGGATTTGTGACTGCTAGTTAAAACATATTTATTATCCTCAAAAGACTCCATAATCACAGCACAGGTTTACAATATTCATCATATGGAGAAAATTCCAAAGTGAATTAAAATGTTCTGATAATATACTCTTTTGCACAATTCAGTAGATCTTTCAGGATCACTTGAATATTAGTGCTATGTGCTATCAGGATGTTCAACTCCTGTAAGATGATTAGTGGTTTTTCTGGCCCTGGGCTGCATTCTTAAAAAAGAAAGATTCTTTGGAACAGTGTCACAAGAATCATTTAGTTCCCATTTTTGGCACCTCAGCATTGCAGGACATAGAAATCCACATAAGACTGGGCACTTTAAAAAAGGAAATGTAAAAAAAAGTAATGTCACATCTCACCATCTAGAAAAATAAATAAAGAGATAGCGTCGGAATGAACCCCCAGAAAGAAAGACGTGATTTATTAAAGCATGACATCAGGGGTTAGTAGTGCCACTGCCCATCTCTACAGAGAGCCCCTCGTGTGCTGTAGAGCCTGAAATGGTCTTTGGAATTTATCAGGCGATGGAGGGCTTAGAGCGTGTCACTAGGGAGACGGTATTAGATGGCCCAAACCAGACTTCATTCATAAAGCAGCCACTTTCAGCTTTTATTTGAGAACATTACGTAATCCAGAGGATGAACAAGCTAACAGGTGATTGAAAGATGTAAAGCGAGTATATGTACATTATTACACACATATAATTATATCCTGATATTATCATAATACATATAATGAGAATGTTCATATATAAAATACTGTGTGAGTAAAAAGAATGAATTTAGCTTGTGGGACCAGACTCTTCACTTTGGGTTCAGAGGTCATTTCATGTGTGTTGGGATCAAGTTCAAATTGAACATTTAACCTGATCTTAAATCACACGATATGAGTGCCCACTGCATGTTTATGCCTTATTACTGCAAAGACAATATGCACAGAGAATAGAATGCTTTGTTTATCCAATATACAATAATCATGCTTGAATTACCAAAACAACTAGATGCATTTCCGCGAGTGACTGTGCGATTGCTAAGGCGACTGGGGTTGTTGCTAGGTGGTTGCTATAGTGTCGCTACATGGTTACTAACGGTTGCTGAGGTGCAGCAGAAAAAGAAAATCAGAAAATCCATTCAGAAAATGTGGCTTTTTTACTGTAAAAATCCTCAAACATACATAATAAAGCTTTTGGAAAACCAGCCCACACGATGTACAAATATTTACAATGTACAAATATTTTTTACGATCAGAAATAATATATTTTTATTATGACTTTTAAACGATGTCATTTTTAAAAATCGATGCCATTTTAAAGTTCCAAAACACACTGAAGCTCCAAGTAAGGGCGTCCTTTTGTACACAATGGTGTTTTGGCAGTGGTGCACTAGACGCACAAACACACAAACACACACACACAGACACACAGACACAGACACACACAGACACACACACACAGACACACACAGACACACACACACACACACACACACACACACACACAACCCCGCTCTCTCTCTCTCTCACACACACACACCCACACACACCCACAACCCCGCTCTCTC
>JBBPCZ010099327.1:0-11021 GCA_037974445.1 Brycinus macrolepidotus
TTTAATGAAATACTGGTTGATCCAGAACATGTTTGGAATATCAGATTAGAACATTTCAGTAGAAAACACTAGTGAGTTTCCAATAAATTACAGGTAGTTTCACATTCCCATTGTTTTATCTTGCTGTGATTCATCCTCTGTGTGTGTTTAATACAAATGTATTTACAAGAGTTATTCGGGTATGAGTTGAGATATCTGTTAAAGAGAAAAAGTGTGAAGGTTTTCTTTGAGAGGGAGGCACTGAAAGAGAAACAGTGTAACAGTCTCATCCCGTTTTATTACACTGTCACTCCCTGTTGTGTTTCACGCTCTCTCTTTTCATTTCCTGTGTCTGTTTATATGTACAAATGCTTTTGTTTTGGTCTCGAGCTCCGCCCTTGTCTTGCCCTGATATTTATTGTCACCTGCACATTTATGTGGCCTCCTCTACAGCTGCTATTTGACAACTACGCCACTCCAAGTTGTGAGGGTGGGAGAACACGATTAATGATATCCTACTGTTAATTCCCCGGCTTGTTCACTAAGAAGATAAAAGAAAAAAAAAAAACGTCTAAAACCAGGCAATGATCACAAAAGCTGGTGGCCGTGCTAAAATCTTGCTATAGAATAGCTATCATGTGGCACCACACTGTACAGACTCCAGCAGGCAGTTAGAATAAACACAATCCAGTACACAGATCTTACGGCCCGGTATCACTTTGGGTCTAAGCCAGGCAGGTTTGGTAACATAAAACCCAGACTACCTTTTGTACAATAATCACACAGCAGGTATAGAGAGTAAAATAAGTTTAAAAATGTCCCCTCTTTTTAGAGGAAAAAAATGCTAACTTACAAGCATGCTAATAAATGTTCACAGCACTCCAAGTCTTCATTTAACACAAACCAATAGAATAAACTGGGCCCAGCTACACACACCGACTCTGGTAGAACCTATGATACCCCACAATCTGACAGATCATGCTCATTATATAACTACTGCCGACCTCCCGTAGATAGTACAGCCCCCCTCTTAAAAAATGTGAATAGGACTAGAGCACTGAGTACACTGTAGTCCCCCCACTGCCCTCATATGCAAAACACATAAACAATACATAGAAAGCATAAAAATCTTTTGGGAAAAACAGTGGTGTCCCCCTCTCCAGTGCAGTCTCAGAGCCCTGACTGTGCAGACGCTCGCAGCAGCACTCCTCACAGCATCCACCAGTTCCTAAACAGTGTTTCATATTTTAAGGTTCATGGGTTCATACACCACATAAGTAACTAGTGCCATTAACAGCACACCATCTATACTGTACAGGGCAGATGAAAGAAAAGAGAGAAAAATAAAATGATAAAATCCTACCTTCCAGTCAGGTTAAGTGTCCCCAGAGCTCGTCTCTCCATCTTCACGCTTCCCCAGAGCTCGTCTCTCTATCTTTACATTTGCCCATAGCTCATCTCTCCATCTTCACACTTCCCTAGAGCCCGTCTCACTATCTTCACACTTCTCCAGAGCTCGTCTCTCCATCTTTACACTTCCACAGAGCTCATCTCTCCATCTTTCCACTTCCCCAGAGCTCGTCTCTCCATCTTTACACTTCCCCAGAGCTCATCTCTCCATCTTCACACTTCCCCAGAGCTCGTCTCTCCATCTTCACACTTCACCACACCTCGTCTCTCCATCTTCACACTTCCCTAGAGCTCGTCTCTCCGTCTTCACACTCCCCAAGAGCTTGTCTTTCCATCTTTCTATCTCACACTTCCCCAGAGCTCGTCTCTCTATCTTTACACTTCCCCAGAGCTTGTCTCTCTATCTTTACACTTCCCCATATCTCATCTCTCCATCTTTCCACTTCTCCAGAGCTCGTCTCTCTATCTTCACACTTCCCCAGACCTCATCTCTCCATCTTCACACTTCTCCACAGCTTGTCTCTCTATCTTTACACTTCCCTAGAGCTTGTCTCTCCATCTTCACACCTCCCCAGAGCTCGTCTCTCTATCTTCACACTTCCACATAATATGTGGGTGGTTACAGGCTTCAGTAATAGGTGTTCTAGTTAAAGAAGTGATTTTCTTATTAAGTTGTGAATATGTGGAATAGTCCACAATTCAGTGAATGTTTAACTTAAAAACTGTTAAAGGAAACTATCACTTTACTCGGTTATTGAGAAAACTGAAAACTGGGGCTGCTCAAGTCATAGCAGTACAGGTTAATTCTGTATCCTCCAGTCATGACAGCATTAACACATGATTCTGGCTAAAGTGTGATTATCAGTGTGTAAATGATAACATATTGCTTAATACATTATGATGAGAAAGACAGAATCATTTTGAATTTAGATCATATTGTCTCATAGACACATTTTAATTTCTCATCAGAAACTGATGAATGATTTGTGACAGAATTTGTTGTGTTTCTTAAACAACCTGATTTAGGTACATTTTCCCTTCTCCGTTCAAATATTTCTCATTGACTGTGTTGTTAAATCTGTTGTTTTTATTCTCTCTATACAGACTGTCTGGATGTAATCTTGGGGTAAAGACATGTGAAAATCTGGGATCAGTTTTAAACCTGGAAAACTCCTCTCTGAAAGAGCTGGACCTCAGTAACAATGACCTGCAGGATTCAGGAGTGGAGCTGCTCTCTGCTGGACTGAAGAGTTCACACTGTAAACTGGAGACACTCAGGTCAGATTTCTGTCACTTCATTACTGAATGATAAATATTAGACTGTGATATTCAACCCTTTAGAGTAGAAATGTGTGTTTTCTTTACAGATGAGGTTTGTAGTGAATTTAACTGTAAATCATTAATTGACTATGTGGTTCAGAATTAAATTTCTCTACTGCTGGAGCAGAGAATTTACCAGCTTTACCAGCCTTTAATATAAACTCTGGATGGATGAGGGGAAGTGGTGGTATGAGATCATACGTTAACAGAGAGCAGTGGTGGACTCGGGCTGTTTGAAGGGCAGGAGTGAAACAATAAAAAGGGAACCTTCTGCTGGACATGGGGCCCCACCAACCCGCAAAATCTGGACCACATATTACCACATATACACTAGACTCTCAATAATACATCCTATTGCTCTGTGAGAAAAAACAGTACAAAGCTAGCTGTGAGAGAACTTACAAGCATTCCTTAAGCCTTATCTCCTCTCTAACTGCTGTAGTCTTTCAAAGAAAAGCTGCCTCTCGCAGTATTTTCAGCTCCTTTTGTTTGTGTTGCAGTTTTCTCTCTCTCCTTATTCTTCTGTGATCTGTAATCATAGGGTAGTTCAATCCTAACTCGATACAATTAATTAAAGAAGCCATTCACTCCAAACATTAAAGTCCCACGGGTGTTTTGAGCAAATTACCCTAAAATAATTCCCTAGGGGAAAGATTTTTACACTTCTGCTTGATTTCCAAATTGATCCCACATGTTAGCATTAAATCACCTCAGCAAGATCCCTGTTTACCTCCTTAGCTAGACATCTAGACTAAAAAATGTGATATCTGTTTGAAAAAAGCACTTGCTGTGGATATACACGAGCAGTATTTAGTAATGCATCACTAGAAAAACTCAGTCTTTACAACTTTACCAGAAAGAAAGCTTTCTGTATTGTCTACCTCCCACACTGTAGTAGGACGTCAGGGTCACAGCTCAGACTGTATGAAGCCCCTCTGACATCTGAACATTCCGGAGGGGATGTGGCTAAAACTGAAAAGTGAAATGAATGGAATAGATGTAAGTTTTTTACAGTGGAAATGAATATTTTAAACTTATTGTGTCATTGTTGACAACAGTTTACTTTGTCTTTTACTGTCTAATACAGTTTATCCAACATAATCTTAACGAACCTAAAGAAAACAAGGAAAAATAAAAAGGACAGACAAGTGCAGATGAGATTACATCAGTAATCAAAAACACAGAAATTATTTTTCGCAGTTATACAACATGTTTTGAATGTGAACAGGACTTGAAAGGCAAAAAAATCAGTCGTTTGTTGTCATGTCACCCAATTTTTGAAAGTCTGCCCTAGTCCTAGTTTCTCAAACTATGGGTCGCGGACCAGCACCGTTCTGTAACAGAGGGACTGCTGGTCCGCGGACCCCTGCTTCTGCACCAGTCAGAATCAGTCAGAACCAGTCAGATCAGGTCTGCTCTCAGTGCTTCTGCACCAGTCAGAATCAGTCAGATCAGGTGTGCTCTCAGCGCTTCTGCACCAGTCAGAATCAGTCAGAATCAGTCAGATCAGGTCTGCTCTCAGCGTTTCAGCTCCAGTCAGAATCAGTCAGATCAGGTCTGCTCTCAGTGCTTCTGCACCAGTCAGAATCAGTCAGATCAGGTCTGCTCTCAGCGTTTCAGCTCCAGTCAGAATCAGTCAGATCAGGTCTGCTCTCAGCGTTTCAGCTCCAGTCAGAATCAGTCAGAATCAGTCAGATCAGGTCTGCTCTCAGCGCTGCTGCACCAGTCAGAATCAGTCAGATCAGGTCTGCTCTCAGCGCTTCTGCACCAGTCAGAATCAGTCAGATCAGTCAGCATCTAAGAGGGCACTTGAGTTTTTTATTATAAAGGTTTGTGTAGGAAACCTCAAGTTTATCCCATTGTAAGGGCATCTGTGTTTAGAACAGAACATTTCTGTTTATTGGACACTAGTCAGTGTGCAGTAAATTGTTAGCAGTTTCACATTCCCATTGTTTTTGCCTCACTATTATTTATCCTCTGTGTGTTTAATGCAGATCTGAGTTATTTGGTATTAAGTTTAGGTTCCTGTTAAAGTGAAAAAGGTTTAAGGTTTTCTTTGAGAGGGAGGCACTGAAAGAGAAACAGTGGAAGAGAGAGGGATGGAAATATAAACAATAACAAATATGTGGGTGATGACAGGCTCCAGTAATAGGTGTTCTAGTTAAAGAAGTGACTTTTTTATTAAGTTGTGAATATGTGGAATAGTCCACAATTCAGTGAATATTTAGCTTAAAATCTGTTAAAGCAGACTGTCACTTTATTCAGTTATTGAGAAAACTGAAAACTGGGGTTGCACAAGTCACAGTAGTACAGGTTAGTTCTGTATCTTCCCATAATGACAACATTAACACATGATTCTGGCTAAAGTGTGATTATCAGTGTGTAAATAGTAACATATTGTTTATTATATTATGATGAGAAAGACAGAATCATTATGAAGTGAGACCATATTGTCTCATAGACACATTTTAATTTCTCATCAGAAACTGATGAAAAATTTGTGAGAATTAGTTGTGTTTTCTAAACAACCTGATTTAAGTACGTTTTCCCTTCTTCGTTCAAACATTTCTCATTGCCTATGTTGTTAAATCTGTTGTTTTTATTCTCTCTATACAGACTTTCTGGCTGTAATCTTGGGGTAAAGACGTGTGAAAATCTGGGATCAGTTTTAAAGCTGGAAAACTCCTCTCTGAAAGAGCTGGACCTCAGTAACAATGACCTTCAGGATTCAGGAGTGGAGCTGCTCTCTGCTGGACTGAAGAGTTCACACTGTAAACTGGAGACACTCAGGTCAGATTTCTGTCAGTTCATTACTGAATGATAAATATTAGACTGTGATATTCAAACCTTTAGAGTAGAAATGTGTGTGTTTTCTGTACAGATGAGGTTTGCAGTTTATTTAACTGTAAATCATTAATTGACTGTGTGGTTCAGAATTAAATTTCTCTAATGCTGGAGTAGAGAGTTTGTGTCCTCAGAGAAGATTCTTAAATCCGTCAGTGTTTTACCAGCCTTTAATACAAACTCTGGATGGATGAAGGAAGTGGTGGTTTGAGATCATAGGTTAACAGAGAGCAGTGGTGGACTCGGGCTGTTTGAAGAGCAGGAGTTAAACGATAAAAAGAGAGCCTTCTGCAGGACATGGGGCCCCACCAACACGCAAAATCTGTACCACATATTACCACAGATACACTAAACTCTCAATAATACATCCTATGGCTCTGTGAGAAAAACCAGTACAGAGCTAGCAGTAAGAGGACTTACAAGCATTCCTTAATGCTTATCTTCTCTCTCACTGTTGCAGGTTTCAAAGAAAAGATGTCTCTCGCAGTATTTTTCAGCTTCTTTTGTTTGTGTTGCAGTTTCTCTCTCTTCTTATTCTTCTGTGATCTGTAATCATATGGTAGTTCAATCCCAACCCCATACAATTAATTTAAAATATCATTCACTCCAAGTCCCATGGGCAATTTGTGTTGGAAACCTCAAGTTTATTCCATTGTAAGGGCATCTGTGTGTCGCCACATCACATTTTCTCCACTGGAGAGGCGTCAGTTTGGAAACTCTCACATTTTCACACATGTAGAGACCCCGTTTACATCACATTTAATCCACTGGAAGGGCACTTCTCTATTAGATTAGCATAGAAGTAATATGTACAGCACTGCATCCCATTTTCTCTGCTGGAAAGGGCACATTTTGAAGATCTGGATGTGTTTGACCTCAGTAAATGTGATCTATCAGAGGAATGTCTTCTGAGTCTGCCTCCAGTAGTCACAACATCTACTAAAGCTGTGTGAGTGTTCAGGCACTTGTACAGTTTTAATGAAATGCTGGTTGATCCAGGAACATGCTTGGAATAACAGATTAGAACAGAACATTTCAGTTTATTGGACACTAGTCAGTGTGCAGTAAACTGCTTGCAGTTTCACATTCTTATTGTTTTGTGTGTCTCTGTGTGTTTAATACAAATCCGAGTTATTTGGTGAGTAGGTTAGGTTTAGTTTAGGTTTCTGGTAAAGTGAAAAAGTTTCAAGATTTTTATTGAGAGGGAGGCACTGAAAGAGAAACAGTGGAAGAGAGAAGGATGGAAATATTAACAATAAAAAATATGTGGGTGATGACAGGCTCCAGTAATAGGTGTTCTAGCTAAAGAAGTGACTTTCTTATTATATTGTGAATATGTGGAATAGTCCTCAATTCAGTGAACATTTAACTAAAAAAGTGTTAAAGCAGACTGTCACTTTATTCAGTTATTGAGAAAACTGAAAACTGGGGCTTTTCTAGTCATAGTAGTACAGGTTAGTTCTGTATCTTCCCATCATGACAACATTAACACATGATTCTCGCTAAAGCGTGATTATCAGTGAGTAAATAGTAACACATTGTTTATTACATTATGATGAGAAAGACAGAATCATTTTGAAGTGAGACCATATTGTCTTATAGACACACTGTAATTTCTCATCAGAAACTGATGAAAAATTTGTGAGAGAATTAGTTGTGTTTCCTAAACAACCTGATGTAAGTACATTTTCCCTTCTCCGTTCAAACATTTCTCACTGACTGTGTTGTAAAATCTATTGTTTTTATTCTCTCTATACAGACTGTCTGGCTGTAATCTTGGGGTAAAGACGTGTGAAAATCTGGGATCAGTTTTAAACCTGGAAAACTCCTCCCTGAAAGAGCTGGACCTCAGTAACAATGAGCTGCAGGATTCAGGAGTGGAACTGCTCTCTGCTGGACTGAAGAGTTCACAATGTAAACTGGAGACACTCAGGTCAGATTTCTGTCACTTCATTACTGAATGATAAATATTGGACTGTGATATTTAACCCTTTAGAGTAGAAATGTGTGTGTTTTCTTTACAGATGAGGTTTGTAGTGAATTTAACTGTACATTTTTAATTGACTATGTGATATAGAGTTACATTTATCTACTGCTGGAGCAGAGAGTTTGTGTCCTCAGAGAAGATTCTTAAATCCATCAGTGTTTTACCAGCCTTTAATACAAACTCTGGATGGATGAGGGAAGTGGTGGTATGAGATCATATGTTAATAGAGAGCAGTGGTGTACTCGGGCTGTTTGAAGGGCAGGAGTGAAACAATAAAAAGGGAACCTTCTGCAGGACATGGGGCCCCACCAACACGCAAAATCTGTACCACATATTACCACATATACACTAGACTCTCAATAATACATCCTGTGGTTCTGTGAGAAAAAACAGTTGCCTGCATAGCTAGCTGGGAGAGAACTTACAAGCACACCTTTGTCTCCTCTTTCACTGTTGCAGCTTTGGACCCAACCTTTCAAATAAAAGCTGCCTCTCTCAGTATTTTCAGCTCCTTTTGTATGTGCTGCAGTTTTCTCTCTCTCCTTATTCTTCTGTGATCTGTAATCACAGGGTAGTTCAATCCTAACACCAAACAATTAATTAAGGAAGCCATTCACTCCAAACATTAAAGTCTCATGGGCATTTTGTGCAAATTACCCTAAATTAATTCCTTTGGGGAAAGATTTTTACACTTCTGCTTGATTTCCAAATTGATCCCACATGATAGCATAGAATCACCTCAGCAAGATACCTGTTTAGCGCCTTAGCTAGACATCTAGACTAAAAAATGTGATATCTATGTGAAAAAGCACTTGCAGTGGGTATGCAGTATTTAGTAATGCATCACTGGAAAAACTCAGTCTTTACAGTTTAACTACAAAGAACGCTTTCTGTATTTTCTACCTCACACACTGTAGTAGGATGTCATGGTCACAGCTCAGACTGTATGAAGCCTCTTTGGAACATTCTGGAGGGAATGTGACTAAAACTGAAAACTGAAACTAATGGAATAAATGTAAGTTGTTTGAATGAGTATTTTGTTGCCAACAATTTACTTTGTCTTTTACTTTCAGATAAAGTAAACATAATCTAAACTAACCTAACCTAAATAATACATTGAAAAATAAAAAGGACAGCTGAGTGCAGATGAGATTACATCAAAATGACAGCTAGATAATAACTTATCAGCCCCTTGCAAAAACACAGAAAAGAAAGATTTGTTCTTGCATCACATTTTCTCTACTGCAAAGTCCACTCTTTGGGACACTGTCGTGTAGGGGCAGCATAGAGAGCACTGCATAACAGCTCCCTTTTCAACTGGAAGAGCACTCATGGGAGCATCAAGTTTAGAACAGAAGAAGGGGACCTTATAGGAAACTGCATCACATTTTCTTCACTTATCCATGTCTCTATGACTGCACTGTCCACTTTTTCTGTTTAGCTCTTTTTAATTAAATTCTTGTAAATGTATCACTTCTCTCTCTCTTTCTCCTCTCTCTTTGCAGATTATCTGGTTGTATGATTACAGAGAAAGGCTGTTCTTCTCTGGATTCAACTCTGAGTTCAAACCCCTCACACCTGAAAGAACTGGATCTGACCTACAACCACCCAGGAGAGTCAGGAGAGAAGCTGCTCTCTGCTAGACTGGAAGATCCACACTGCTCACTCAGCACACTCAGGTATGGACCGCTGTGTGTGTGTGTGTGTCTAAAATCGAAAAGTATTTAACTGTTTAAGGCAGTTTCTGTATTCATGATCAGAATATCTTAAACTTGTTAGTACACTTTGATGGCCTTATCTGTAACACAATATGCTACTTTTTGACTGAAGGAATTATTTTAAAAACAAACTGTAGTATAAAAGCAATAGAACACTTGATCTTATAACAGACTCCCTCTTATAACACCATATAGTAGTTCAGTAACAATTAACTGTAGTATAACAACTATACAGCATACTTATATTAACATTACACTATTGAATAGGAACTGAATTGAATGTATAGTAACTCTACATTATAGTATGGTAACTGTAGAGTATATTGAAGAATAGTAACAGTATCCTGTCATATAATAAGTGTACAGTATACTGTAGGCCAGAAACAGAACACTACAGTATATTAACTGTACAGTATACTGAAGAATAATAACAGGACATTGTAGTATACCAACTGTACACTATAACATAATTGTACACTATACTGATGCGTTATAATTGTACACTAATTCAGTAACTAATTCAGTATTATGCTTGAGTTTATAGTGTGTTATTTTAGAACATTTGTTTTAGTGTGGTAGTCTTTTATTAAATGTCACTCTTAGGATCAGATACTGAACAGAGAACCTCTCTGAGCTCTCGTGTGTGCAGTGGTCTCCACCACAATGTGTGTGGATTTACCTGTCGCCTTGTATAATGTTGTAAATAGATGAGGAGAGCTGCAGGTGGAGTGGAACTCTGAAAGGAATACAGGGTCTCATTTCCCCCCCTAAACCTCCCACACTGTTACATCCCACACTCCAGGTAAAGTGTAGGTAAGGAAGTGAGGAAATGTGATGTAAATGTGTAGTCAAGTGTGATACAGAGAGCTGGTGGGGAAACAGAACAGACAGCTTTGAGGTAGATCATGAGGGGCTTTACTGTGAGGGAATGTAAAGACACAGATTTAATATTACAGGGGTAGAGACCAGTACAGCCAAGGAAAGAAACCTGGACACTCTCAGCAACAAAAGTAAAGCTGGTGTGTAAGGAACAACTCCCACCATGAATGTCCAGAAAATGAACTAATAAACCAAGTGAACCAGAGTGAATGAAGGAGTTCCTTACATAAAGTTTATTAAAGAGGTAAACAGAATAAAGACCTCTGCAGGTTATATTTATTCATCGATTACTAAAAATAGATTTATGTGTACAAACGATCTTTGCTTCATCAACGAGACACGCAAGTCTCATCCAGTGTGAAAAGCAAGCGTCACAGATCATCATAGGTTTGCGTAAGAGACAGATATAGAGACAGAGATAAAGATAAGGAGAGAGATACAGAAAGAGAGATACAGACACTGCTTTCTACTCTGCATGTTAACTCTAGGAAACTCTGCCCTACAACATTGTTTGAAAATCTGAGCCTCAGGAAACTTTATTTTGAGAGTGAATGCACCAACAGACAAAATAATGATGTAATTGTGTCTGTTGTGCTGTATGGAGGTGAGATATAGGGTCCACTCAGTAATCATGACTACACTAGACGGGACAAGCAGCCCACAAAGACCCCACATGGAGAATTCTGCAGAAATACTTTAAGTTTTAAGAACAAAACACCAACATACACACGTAGGACAAAATTAGGGAAGTTTCCATTGATAAAATAGTAAGAACTGATCTGAAGTTCAGTAACCAAAACATACTGCAGTATAAAGCACTTAAAACCCAAGAGCTCAGCCCTAAACCCAGTCCTCTAGCAGGTTCTGAGACTAACTAACCCTCT
>JBBPCZ010099358.1:0-11021 GCA_037974445.1 Brycinus macrolepidotus
CCCTCAGGTTTTTTTTTTTTTTTTTTTTTTTTTTTTCCCCCCCCCCCCCCCCCCCCAAAGTCTGTTCAGGTGAAGTAGGTGTTTATTGTAATTTCTATCCTAAACACAGAACACGGTGAAGTGAAATAATGTTCCTGCAGAACCAAAAACAGAAAAAACACAAGACTGCACCAGTACAGGCAGGACAAGACACGACTGCTGTTTGGCTAATCTTGAGTGTAATTATGTGAAAGCTAATAATGTAATAAAATATGTAAAGATTATGTAAAAATGTTGGATGATGCTGAAGCTGGAGTAAAGTTTTTTTCTGCTGAAATAAAAACGCGTACACCTTTAAAAAGCTGTTCATTCAGTTAATTGTGTGCATGTTATATTTTACCATGTTATATTTTTTTTTGAGTGGGAGTGAACCAATCCTCTCTGTTTGAACTGTTACAAAATCGGCTCTTGGATGTGAGCGCTGTACCTGAAAGCAGCCCTCATCTCTCTAAAATCTAACCGGAAATCACTCACACGCAAACCACGGATCTTACAGACACACACACACACACACACACGCAGACACAGGCAGATGCTGAAGTTAAAATACTGAAACAGAACATTTAAGAGCTACAGAGGCTTCTCCAGGATGGTCTTACTCTTATTTTTCGCTCTTCTCTGGACCTGCCCAGGATCTCCATCCAAAATCAACACAAGTGAGCTTGATTTACTTTATTTTTATTTACTTTCCTCTAATCAAAGTCCTTTTATTCTATTATTTTTTTGTTACTACTGTTTATTTCAAACTCATGGTGTGTTGTGTTTGTAGTTTTCACACATTTACACAATTAGAAACAATGAGTGTCACTTAAATAAAATCTTAAATGTTTTACCTTGCGTGTGAAATACAGGAAACACTTAGACATTTTCTGTGCGTGTGTGTGTGTGTGTGTGTGGCGCAGCTGGTTTCTTTCACATTGATGCTATAAAAGTTATTAATCACTTGATTTATTATAATCTATTATAAATACAGACTGAAGTACATTAAATGCAATGATTAATTTAGACATTAATAATATTAGTTCATATTAGTTCTCGTAGCTGGTAAGAGTTGGTAATAAATACTATTAGAATTCGTGTTCATTAGTGTTACGATTACTATCATATAACCAGTATTATCAGACAATATACAGTGTTAGAGTTGGTTAATAATAATGTTAATATATAGCTAGTACTGGCATTAGATAGTATTAGTATCATATAGAATTAATATTAGTATGACTTAGTATCAGATAGTATATTTTATGTAAAGTTAGTAATAAAGGAGTTAGTAATAATGTTTAATACTAAACATTAGTATTAGATTTAAAGATTAGTTGTCAGGTTAATTATAAGTAACTGTTTTATTGTATCAGTGATAATAGGCTATTAGTATCAGTGTTAATATTCCTTAATATTAATTCGCATAATATAGTATTAAATAGTATTTTATAGTGAAAGTTAGAGCTGGCTGGAATTATTAAAATATTCTTTCATTACGTTTGCATTTGAGTCTATATTCAGAAGTTTTTTAAGCCATGAAATTTGTTGTAAACTACAACAGTCTTCGCAGAAATGGCCTTTGGAAAGATTTAGTGATTGTTACTATGGGGTAAAATTTTCAAAGAAACAAATTAGAGTTTAGTTTAGGTTTAGTTTTGACGTCCACGTCACCAGCGCTTTTAGAGCCGAGCGCTGAAGCTAAAGCTAAAGATCAGAGACGCAGAGAACTTTAAATTATCGTATCCCAGGAACGCTCAGTGCAGCAATTACAGTAAAGAGACTGGAATGAAGACAGGCTTGATGAATTGTCTCAAATACGTAAGTATACCGATGCTGATCCCAGCACTATTAGTCTCTGGTGAGGGCGAGGCTGAAACTGAGCTCAGAGCCTCAAACCTGGCAGCGAATGAGGGGGGGAAACACTGTTGCTGTCGCTAATATACTGATCTTGTTAAATAATAATTAGAATTTAACACAAAAGCTACATTTGAATGAGAGGCTACAGTTGCAGCTTCTGTGGAAACATACAGTGCAGCTGACTGATAACAGTGTAGCCCCCAGTGGACATATTAAGAACTGCAGTAGCAAAAACACAAAATTGTGGTTTATTTTTAAGGGTGGTTTTTGAGTATTCTTCTGGAAATACCAGCGGATATCTGAAGCCTGTAAATTGCGATTTTCGGCAGACCCTGATAGTTTTAGATATTATTTCAATACTAATATGCTACTATTGTGAAGCATTCTCACTTTTGTGAAAGACACTATTCAAAAGAAACTTTGTAGTATCAGAACAACTTTTTTAAATGGGCCAAGCAGATGAACTTGTGTCATCGTTTCAAACTGTCTACAGTAGTTTTGAATAGTGAGTTCTTCAGTAATTTATTAGACTCAAATTACAAAAGGAATATGAAACAACAGCACAAATGTCTGGTCTTCCATTTCATGCAGGTATAAAGTGTGTGGTCATTAATCTGGAGTATGTAAACTGCACGTGGGCTGAAGACAGGATTCCGCAGGAGAATTACAGTTTCAGAAGCAGGTCAGTACCGTCTCAGTAGTGGCGATTATGTACATGGTTGTCTGAATGGACAGAAACATGGTTGTATTTTTCTCACAGGTATGATTCGTCTTCTGGTGGTAATGAGAGTGAATGCTCCACATACATAAGGGTCAGAAATGTCAATGTGGGCTGCGTGGTGCCCTACAACGAAACGCTTTTGCAAAGATTTGACCATCTACGTGCTTCGTTATGGAGCTCTGATGGCACAGTGGTGACAAAACACGACTGTAAACTCTCAGACATGGGTAAGACCAAAGACAGTTTTACAGCTTTAACCCCCCCAACCCCCCCAAACACCCCCACCCCTTTTACTGGTCTGGACGGTGACTGAGACTTTAATACTGTAGCTGTAAATAAAAATACGTATGAATTCTGCATAAACTTGATGCTTTACAGCAGAATCTGTGGGAAAAGTCTTATAACGAAGCTGAGCCACCTAAAAGTTTCCCTCCCGAGGACTTCATTACTTTCTTCGTCTAGTTTGTGGTTGTGTGTTGTGTGTTGTTCTGAAGTTTTTTTTCATCCTTCCCTCTTACTGTTTGCAAATCAGTGAAGCTGAATCCTCCATCTAACCTCACGATTGAGATGAGGCACCCTGAACTGTGGTTTTTCTGGAACAGCACCAACAAAACCAAACCGATCTGTAAAGAGAGTCAAGTTCGCTTCAGGATGGACCGTAAAGCCTGGCAGGTAAACGGTGTTTCTTTTAATGCACAGAAATTTTATAGAACATCGTTAAGTGCCAGGGACAGTTCCTATTCCCACCAGAGGGGGCAGCAAAAAACGAAACAATCAACTAAAATTAACAACAACAAATAATAAAAACTGATAACGGAAGAATGAACAGTACACTTTGTGTAGGGCTGGAAGGGATTAGCTCAGTGATAACTGGGATTAACTCAGTCATAGCTGGGATTAGCTCAGTCATAGCAGGGATTAGCTCAGTCATAGCAAGGATTAGCGCGGTCATAGCAGGGATTAATTCAGTCATAGCAGGGATTAGCTCAGTCATAGCAAGGATTAGCGCGGTCATAGCAGGGATTAACTCAGTCATAGCAGGGATTAGCTCAGTTATAGCAGGGATTAGCTCAGTTATAGCAGGGTTTAGCTCAGTCATAGCAGGAATTAGCTCGGTCATAGCAAGGATTAGCTCAATCATAGCAGGGATTAGCTCGGTCATAGCAAGGATTAGCACGGTCATAGCTGGGATTAGCTCAGTCATAGCAGGGATTAGCTCAGTCATAGCAGGGATTAGCTCAGTCATAGCTGGGATTAGTTCAGTCATAGCAGGGATTAGCTTGGTCATAGCAGGGATTAGCTCGGTCATAGCAAGGATTAGCTCAGTCATAGCAGGGATTAGCTCAGTCATAGCAGGGATTAGCACGGTCATAGCAGGGATTAGCACGGTCATAGCTGGGATTAGCTCAGTCATAGCAAGGAATAGCTCAGTCATAGCTGGGATTAGCTCAGTCATAGCTGGGATAAGCTTAAATACCAGTGTAAAGCAAAGCTATCAGATCTGATTTCCAGGATAATTATGCTGACATAACTATATCAAATCTTTTATTTAAAAGCAAAGAAAATGTAGCTCTCCAGGATCTGTGCAATCCAAAGGAAAATTCAAGAGTTCTAGATAAAGCATCAGATCACAGAACATGCACGGAGAAGTTGAAATCTGTTTAACATCTGGATTTTATAGCTGTATTTCTTGTTGATCCTCAGAATCAGGACATAAACACAGAGACGAATTCCTTCAGTCTGCCGTTCCCCAACGCTCAGAGTCTGTACGAGTTCGGGGTGCGGGTGCGGATGTCTAAGAGCTGTAGCCAATCAGAGCAGTGGAGTGAGTGGAGCGAGTCGGTGTGCTGGGGCTCACTCAAGGAGACCAACGACACAGGTACACACACACACACACACACACACACACACACACACACACACACAGCTAAATAAAGTCCTTAATCTACAAAATAACCCTTTAACCCCATTTCAGATTAATCCTATTTACTAACACAGTGACCCTTTAATCCAGAGGGGCTCAGCTCCTGAAGGATCAGGTCCGTATTCCCCTTCTCAAACCCCCCCCCAACTAAACCAGCAGCAGCACAGTAGCTGGATCAGGAGTGTTTCAGGTGAATCACCAGACTGTGCTGGACCCTGAGAGGGGGGGCCTCCAGGACCAGAGCTAAAAACCCCATTAAATCAGATGAACTGTGTGACACATTCGTCTGCATGTTGTCAAGTTTTCACCTCTCTATGAACATCCACTTACACTCAGGAGGGGTTTTGTTCTAATGAACAGTTTGAAGACAGTACAGGTATCAAAAATAGCAGCAAGGCAGTATCAAGAATAAATAATTAAGACACATTAAACAATATTGAACGATTTGATGGCCAGCAGCATATTAAAGGTAAAGCAGTGTGTGTGTGGTGTGTTACAGAGACGGGGCGTGGCGTGTCCGTGGCTCTGATGGTCCTGTACACGGCCGGAGCTGCCGTCGCCCTCATCATGCTGTCCTGTCTGCTGGTGCGCAGCGAGAGGTCCGTCAGATTAGAACTTCATCTCAGAACCTCCGTCCTGGGAACAGCAGTGCTGGTGTTTTAAAGATGGTCTCAGTGAGGACGTTCTGCTTCTGGACGAATATCTTTGGCTCTGAATCCGGATCACAGTGTGTCACTTTCACGGTGCGAGCAGGATATCGGCCAGTGTGAAACTGACACACTGTGAAATGGATCCTCAGTGTTAAAGATGCTGATACACAAGCTCAACATCCTTACTGAAAGCGTATTTTTGTATTTAATTTTGTATTTGTATTTTATGTAATACCTTTAAACTATTATTCTGTAATATCTGGTGAATAATCCTGGATTATACGTCTCCCCTGACTGTGTATGAAAATGTAAATATCAACAGACTGTTATCATGTAAATCTATTTTTTTATCTTTTATTTCATGTTTCGTCTTAGGTAATATGTCCTGTTTCCTTAATATAATAATAGTCTAATATTAGTAAACAGTCACACATACCTTATGTAGTGTGTTTAGTGTGTTACATACGTGTTCTCTCACTGAGACTAACTCCTCATATATGTAATACAGGCATTATAAGACGTGCGCACATGACTGAGGCTGTTTTTGTTTCAGGTTGAGGGTCATCCTCGTCCCGGTGGTCCCAAACCCTGGAAAAAACCTGGCAGATCTTATTGAGAACTACGACGGGAATGTGGAGGTAACTCACGTCCTGGTTATGACAGATAGATTATTATTTTTTAACATTGGGAAACTTTTTCTCTTCTTGTTAAGAAACAGGTGAGCTGCTCCAGGTTCAAGAGGATTAGAATTAAGATTAAGGTTCTTAGACGTGTTGAGGAGTTTAATCGTAGTTCTTTTCCTTCTTTGCGGGGCATCACTGCGGCTTTCTGCTGACACTGACCCGTTTTAGGTTTTAAAAGAGTGCGTTTTTATATTGTGTTATCCTTGATGGAAGCACTATATTTTCATGTTAGTGTTGAGTTGGGAATCACTAGAGGCAACTTGATATCACGATACAGTTCTGCTGGGATTTTTACTGATTTGATAACTTTTGTAATAATGCAAAGACAAAGTAACACTAAAAAGCTTGACTGCATTTCTGGAATAATAATTTTAGTATCCTGTAAGTCTCTCAGTGGGCTTCATAAACTTTAAAATATGTATGTAATAAAATCTAGGTACTCAAGCCTCTGTACTGGTACTCTTTTTCAAACTGTGATCCGTTGCAGTTCTTCCTCTCAGCTTGTTTTAAATCTCATTACCTACAGAAGTGGCTGAGCATCTCCAAAGAGCTGCAGGACGGGTTCAAGCCCAACTTCACCGAGCGGACCTGCCCGGTGCGGGAGTACAGGCTGGTTTCTCAGAGCAGCTCCGACAGCGAGAACTCTCTCTCCAGCCTGACTGACGTCTCCTCCGACTATCAGCGCATGCACAGCTACTCCTCCGCCTCCACCCTGCAGGCCCCCGCGGAAACCACACAGGCCCCGCCCCCCGCCGGCACCAGAGCGCCGTGAACCCGCGGCCTGCTCCAGAACAGCTGGTGAGGCTTCAGTTCAGCCTCAGCGATTAAAGTCAGTCACTCATTTAGCGAGGAAAACGATGGGAATCAGACACAAAACGGCCGAACGATGACAGGAAACCGGCCTTTCCGGGGGGCTTCACTTTCAGCCCACAGCTGCGGAGTAATTCGGCCCGTTTGTACAATATAAGTGGGCGAAAATGCACCAGTGTTTTTTAAAACTCAGTTATTTTACTGCAATGCACAAATAAACTATTTAAGAAGGAACAGGTGGAAAAATCAAACCTACGTATATCGCAATTAAATATGATGTTATAACGGGCCGCCACGCATCATCCACTTTGTTACTCTGCAAAACATGATGTACATAAATTTGTCTTCTTTAAAGATTCATGCAGTGTTGTAGAAGTACCGACCATACACTCGGAGAAGAGGAAGAGTACTGAGTACTGAGATTCAGGACTGAGAGGGCTGAGCAACTTTGTAGTTTGTTGTACAAATACAGCTTCGCAGCTTTCAGAGGCAATATGAACGCGCACAAAGAATTATTTACTGGGTGTACACACTATTGAAGCCACAAAAGTATAGTTTGTCTGTAAATCTTTAAACATGACTGGCTTTTGCTCATGTTATGAGGGATAAAACGCTGCTGGAAACCGAAAAGCAAGACAACAACCCGACTTACTGCACTGTGTTTGTATGTAACTGTAAATGTAACTGTGTGAGGATGAATATGGGAACAGTAGTAGTGTGTCTGTGTAAGTGTGTGTGTTTCTATGTTTCTATGTTTCTATATGATCATCTCTGTGACGAAATTCCATTTTTATGCTTCATAAAAGATGGTTACTTTTTATCAGCATAGTTCTGTTAAAAGTATGTTTCCTCTTTGTTACTCAACAATAAAAGTACAAATAATGTGCTCTCAGGCACAAACGAAATACGGTTGTGTTTATGTGAATGAAAATAAGAATTTTAGAGATAACTGCAGAGATATAACAGCACAGGAGCTTTAAAACATCCCATAACTTCCAGCGTGATGACAAACGGTATGATAATGATTTAGGGTGTAATGACACACACACTTTCATGTTTGGTTAAAATTTGATTTTTAGACATCTTATATTTAGTTTTTAAATCAACTCTGATGTAAAACTAAGTAATTATTTTCCACAGAGAAGTCCTTGCAGAACATAGTTTATTACATAAAATAGTCAAAAGTTTAAAGCTGGAGCATCAGGGGTTTCACTGCAGGTTTTTTTTTTTTTTTTTTTGTAGTTCAAGCTCGCCCCCTACAGACACTATAGAATCATTACACTTCTGAAATGATCGATACATTTCTGCCTGTAAATATTGTTAATAAAGGAAGAAAATCTAAACAGAGTCTAAACAGAATCATCTAGATAATACAATAATATATTACTTATATTCATTTCTCTCTGGGAAAGCAAACACTATGAAGTAAAAGACGTTTGGAAATTAGACATTAGGGGCCAGTCAGACCCAGATTAAAGCAGGACTAAAAAACTGAAGGTTTATTCATCACTGCTTCATTCTGTGTTCTGGAAACTGGCCCGATAACTAAAACTAGAATTATGTATTTTATTCTTTCTGTGGTGTAATTTAAATTCTCTCCTCAGCCGCTGTGTGTTACTGTGGGGAGAAAAGACTCCATGATTATCCCAACTGATCTTCATACTGTTTTCTGAAACAGTCTCCAGCAGGGAAGAAATCCCAGCAGCGCTCCTGATACATCTTCCACACATAGGACTCCTAATACACACACACACACAGAGAGAGAGAGAGAGAGAGAGAGAGAGAGAGGGTGTTAGAGAGAGATAGACAGAGAGAGAGGGATAGAGACAGAAAGAGAGACAGAAAGAGAG
The DNA here is from genome assembly GCA_037974445.1 of Brycinus macrolepidotus. NCBI lineage: Eukaryota > Metazoa > Chordata > Actinopteri > Characiformes > Alestidae > Brycinus > Brycinus macrolepidotus. Next base: position 8,517 of record JBBPCZ010099358.1, read on the forward strand.
TGAGAGAGAGAGAGAGAGACAGAAAGACAGAGAGAGAGAGAGAGAGAGACAGACAGACAGAGATAGACAGAGAGAGAGAGACAGAAAGTGAGAATGTGGATGTGGATGTGTACTTGGTTATGGATTTTTGAGCTGCCTGGTGGCCGACTGTGGTACTGCAAATGTAATTTTAAATATGACATTTATTATTAGTCATTATTAGGATTATTTCCAAAAATAAAAATGTTGAGCTGCTTTTCCTGACCACAGTTGCAGGGGGGCTGGAGCAAACCTCAGGACACACACACACACCACACCACACCACACAGACACATACACACACACACATCCAGGAAAAATTTGAATCTCCAGCTCACATATCTGTCTTTGGACTCTGAAAGGAAACCGGAGCTTTTGGCAGAAACCCACACAGATACAGGGAGAACATGCACAGGGGAATCAAACCCAGGACCTTCTGATATGAAAGATTTCTTTTTAAAATCTTAGTGAGTTTATCAATCATGGATCAGTGGGTAAAAGGAGACTTTTAAAAGGAGAAGGGGCCATTTAGGTGAAACAACATGTGTCAATGAGAAAACTGGGAAAACCAAGTGTGAACCAAAATACAGAAAATCAAATAATGAGTCCCTGGCGACAGGCTTCATGTGAAACGAAACTTTTAAGACAGTTTTTAACAGTGTTCCCATCTGAAGAGTGGGCCATAAGTTACAAAAGGCTGGAAACCTCTGATTAAAGGCACTGTTTCCCAACTACAGCTCTAAAAGCCCCCTGTCCTGTTTTCCTGTTCCCAATACACCTGATCCAAGGAATCGTCTGAGTAAAGACCCTTTTCTGAGTTCGAGCAGGACAGTGGGTGGACCAGGACCGGGGGGTGAAGAATTCTGAAACTCCAGCTACATCGCAAATAATGATTTACATCTGTGCTGATTTAGAAGTGCAGATAGAACAGATGAAGAATGGATTATGAATGAAGATCAGAGTGTGTATCAAATTTATTCAGCACTTTTTATAACTGACAGTGTCACAAAGCTGCTTTATAGAACCCGGGTTCCTTATACTGGGGACTAATGTAATGTTTTTACTCTTATATTTGTGTTATATTCCACTCTGATAAAATTTTAATTACCCCAAGCCCCACCTCGCTTACAGCATCTGCTGCTAATTTCTTGTTGCCAGATACCATAACATAGGATTTTTAACCACAACAGCACAGTATTTAGAATATATAGCATTTTTGACCACAGTATTTTATACTTTGCAATATTACTAAATTACTAAAATTTATATACAGCACAAGATATTACTGAGCACAAAGATGTACTAAAGTGCACTAAACCTGCACTGAATATTTACAGCCCGATACATTTAGCCATATTCTTAAATGAACAGAAGTGGCTTCGAGAGAGGGCCCCTCCAGGGCACTTGGTACTATAGTGGTACAGAGAACACCTGTGAGGGCACTGAGAGGGCACTGAGAGGGCACTGAGGTAAAGAACCCAGAGGGCACCGTCACATCCTCACGAGGTTCCAGAGTGCTAGGATAGGATGCCAAAGGAGTAGGTTCATTTACTTATATAAGATAAAATATTGGAATTTATGTTGTAACCCAACAAATCCAGAGTAGATCTTGGTCTCAGAAGGACTTTTGGCCAACTGGACATTTTATTGCAATAAAAACTGCTTTTGACTGCAATTCCTCGTCTAATTGGGTTTTTCATTTTAGTGCATCTGTGCTCCCTCCTCAACAAACATCCTCAGAGGTCCAGGCCTTGACAGTTGTTTTGGTGGTTCAAGGGGGGGCTACATAATATTAGGAGGTGGTTTTGGTGTTAAGGCTGATCGGTGTAGTTAGTAATTATGAGAGTATTTGTGAGACTTTTACCTGACCAGTGTGTTCAGTCTCATCCTTGTTTATCAGGTACATCAGGAAGAATCTGGGATGGTGAGAGAACACAACGTACAGATTATCTGAGTGTGTGAAAGCAGTTGTGTGTGTGTGTGTGTGTGTGTGTGTGAGTGTGTCTTGAGGAAATATGTGGAATCACTTACAGGTAATTAGCCAAGTTGTGTTCCTCTAGAGTGTGAGTCTCAAAGCCGTGTGGAGTCGTGTCAAAGTAATCACTCCCGATTCCACAGATAAAACACTTGGTCTGGGGAGAGATTTCAGCATTAATTACACACTCATACTCAACTGATTTCCCAATAATGGATGCGCATCCTTTATTCTGTACAATCAAATAGATCACTGCACCCCCCGCCTCCCCAGCCCACACCCCCTACCCCAACCCACACCCCCCAACCCCCCAGGCAGCAGTGGCGGAGCCAGAGGGCTGTCCGGGGTGGATGACACCCGTGACATCCGATTGGCCACCCCGTGTGCCACCCCAAAAATTAATTTGCTGCTGGCAGTTCCTGATGCTGATTGACGTCTCATTTGTCTAGAAGTTTTTGAATTTTGCCGGCAACGCTGCTCAAGCTATTTTCAAATCAAAGACGAGCCGAAGA
>JBBPCZ010099380.1:0-11020 GCA_037974445.1 Brycinus macrolepidotus
GCACGAAACGAACTATTTTGAAAAGTGGGGGGGGGACATGTCCCCCTCTGCTATAATGGTTCCAGCGCCCATGCGTAAAGGCATTCTATGACAAGGGGCCCTTAGACAACTTGCATACGTTCCTACCTCAGGAATTCAAGATATTTATTTTTAATCATGTTATTTAATAATAAGATCTTAGCAAAAGAGATAACTCTTGCTAAATTAACTTAACTGACTATCCAGGGCTAACTAAACTCTAGCTAAACTCTCCGGTGTCAGCTTCAGGTGGGTGGAAGGTTTAGCACCAACAAATTCGATTGCAAAATATTGTACAGTTTTGATAGAGATGTATTTCTTTGGTAAAACGAAATCAGTAGTCTATACGTGAGAGATCCACACTTGAGTGAGAGATTCTGCTGTCACTGCCTACACCAGTGGTTCTCAATCCAGTCTTTTGGGACCCCCCAAAGAGGCCTTCCTTGACACCTGACTCCCAAATGCCCATAATTGAAAGAATCGACTCTTAAATCGACTCCCTGCCCTGCTTATGACCATGCTGCCTTTCAGCTGGATCATTCAGTAACAGCTAATATCCGGTGTTTCAGCAGAATTCATTTGAAAATATATTATATGTGTTTTACACTATAATATAAATGCTTAAAAAGTACTGACCAAGTTAAATGAAAAGTAACTAATAACAAAAACAAAGTGCAATAGAAAGTGCAATCAGCAAAATCATCAGGCAGCTACAATTTACAGCTATCCCAGTTTATAGCTAGCATGTGAGAAGATACTGATGGACTAGCAACGGAGTGATTTCAAAAAGAACTTACCATCAGATTCATCAGAGGAAATAGAAAGTGTTTCTTTTTCACAAAAAAGCATGCTTGAGGTTAATAGTTGAGTTTACAGTAGAATGTGATTTTCCTGAATGTTCAAACTACTCTTTAAACTTAAAACAAGTTTAACAGCTTAACAACTTCCCACTCAGGCTTTAGGTGCCACTCAAGTCTGTAAGAGTTTTTGACTGCAGACCTGCTTGGAGGAAGGAAGTAAGCTTCTGTTTCAGTGTTTGAGGAGTTGTGTTATCCGCGGTATCCTGTAGAACAGATGCTAAGAGCGAGCAGTACGCTGGTATGTGGCATAGTCCATGGAAGGCCCTCGATGTCTTGATGTGTTCGATTATTCCATTGGCTTCAGTTTTATCACGGATTCTCTTGCAGAAGTACTCTTCCTTCTGGGCATCTTTGAACCCATGGATTTTTGTAACTTTCTGGATATATTCTGAAGGTATCGAGTGTGCTGCCCCTGGTCGCGAGGTTATCCAGAGGAGGGCAGAAGGCAGCAAATTTCCTTTGATGAGGTTTGTCAGCAATACATCGACTGTTGTTGGTTGGGTTGGGTCAGTCCAGTTAGTATTGTGTTGGAAATCCAGGGGAAGGCGATATTCATCCAGACCATCCAAAATAATCATGATTCTTATTGTGTTTAAATTGATCTGTTTTACTTGTGGGAAGAAGTGTTGGAGTAGCTCAGTTAAACTGACCTTTTCCTCCTTCTTCGGGTTTAAGTCCTGTAAACAAAGTGCAAGGATCAAATCGATCTCCTGGTTGGTTTTTCCTTCAGCCCAGTCAAGAACAAACTTCTGCAGATAAATGGTTTTGCCAATTTTGGCGATTCCTTTGGTAAGCATGGTTTTGATACTCTTTTGCTTTTCAGGTTGTTGTTTGAAGATGTTGCATGTAACTTGATTGGATGCTGGCTTTGGCTCTCTCATTTCATGTTCATGGCTCTCTTCTTCCTCTTCTTCTTCCTTTGTGATGTAGGGCTCAATAAAGACATCATTCAGCAAAATAGGACTGCTGTGTTTTTCTGATTTTACAAAAATGCACTTCTGCTCGTCTCTGTATCTTTCCTTCAGTTTCTCCTTGGCCTCATTCAGGATGCTCACTATAAAAAAGCAAGAAAAGACTGAAGCATAAAATATGCAGTAACCAAAAATACACAACTGAAATTAATTAATTATTTAATTATTTTAGTGACAATATGTGTGTTATGCATTATAAGGTGTATGCAATACTATGTCATGTTACATCTATCTATTATAGAAACAGTCATTACCGTCACCGGGCTCTGGATGAACACAGTCTAGAGCCTGCTCCGAGTCCGAATGATTAGAACCAGAACTGAAAGTATTAGCAGAGAAGGATTTGGAAAGATAGAACGAGCAGAATGAAATTTATTTTTAGTTGGAGAGATAGGAAGAAACTAGTCCACCATTATTTTTTAAAATATAACACACTGTATTTTATGTAAAGAGTGAGTTCCTAAGTGGTGCAACCACTTAATTTTTGACCCTATCATTAGGAGATCTCAGGTTAGATACCCAGTGATGCCACATCAATCTATGGCTGTGTGTCCAAGAGAGATGGCCCTCCCTCTTTCCCCATGACTACTTAACTATTAGCTGGCATAACAGATTTGGCAGTTAGTGTTCTCCTCCGAACACATTGAACTGTTCAACAGTGCTACACTAGTAGCTGTTTGAGTAAAGTGGCCCATTATATTCACATGTGAACACACCACAGCGTGAACAGTGTGAAATTCTTTCTCTGTGTTTAACTCATTCACCAAGTGAAGCAGTGGGCAGCCACCAACAAGGGGCGCCTGGAGAGCAGTGTGTGGGGATGGTACCTTGCTCAAGGGTACCTCAGTGATGACACTAGCAGTCCTGGGATTCGAACCCATGGCCTTCTGATTGCAGGGGCAACTCCCTTACACTAGGCCACCAGCTGCCCCATTGAGTCTTTTAACTATTGAGTCTTATTTTGGTTACATCTGGTTTGGCTACCTGTCATCACTTGTACAGTAGTCCTTCAGGTCATTGAACGTCTCCATGGAATCGAAACTGTCCTGTTCTGAGTCTGTACTTTCTTCCAGTGTGCAGGCACTGTAAAGATAAAGCTTCATGTAGTATCCATGCCTAATCAAGAGCAAGATTAAAAAGAACTTTGTTGTAGTCTTAGCCATACACAAGTATATTGTGGAATGAGACTGCATTCCTTCAAGAATGTGAAAAAAGTGGTTAACAAGCTAGCCTGTTAACTATTTTTTTGTTTCGTTCCTTCAAAAGACAAAGAAGAAAGAGTGTCAGGTTTTCATTCAAATAAATCAATGGACAAGTAAAATTAGCTCTGTGAGTGTCACATCCGTGCTGCCTCTGCCACGCCCCCAGCGGTCTAGTTCACCGGACTTCTGAGCTGGGGTTTCCCTGCCACGGCCCACTGTCCACGTGTCGGTATGTTTGGTATGTGTGGTATGCGTGTTGCTTGACAACCACCTGTCTCATGTCAGCCCTCATGTTCTCCCCAGTGATTACTCGCTTTAGTTTCCCCTTGTGTTTCCAGGTGTGTCATCTCATCTGTTAATCCAGTGATCATTGTTTGGTCTTTGTGATTGGTCTTTGTGTTCATGTCTCTGCTTTAAAACCCCAGGCGGTCCAGCAATCCGGCGTGCGGTCACCGACATGCAACCACCATCTGTCAGGCAAGCTTTCCTCCCTTGCCTTCGGATTTTGTCTATGCTGCTTTCACACACTGGGTGAACGGACTGAGGAGGAACTGCGGTCTCTTCTGGTGTAAGAGGTTTGATTCAGTTAACATATGCCAGTGGACTTCGACTTGGCTCTTGTGTGTCTCTCATGTTTCCTAGTGTTAAACAGCGAGGCCAGGAAGTGCCCGTAGGCTGGATCTACTCCTAGTCGGCTCTGCAGGAAGCAGAGCTTCTGATCCTTGCACTCTTCATGGCTCCTGGATAGGAGCAAACCAAGTATCAGGACCGAATCAGTGGGACAGCGGTCTATCCTGGAACTGAGCGGGTCCCTTCCTTGTAACTCAAAAAAAGAGTCTTCTTGTATTTCTGTTCTACCGAGCCCCTCGCCCTTAAGTGACTGTTTATGTGCCTTTTTGTTATTAAAGCCCGTTTGGGTCCTGTTTAACTCGTGCATCTGCATCCTCCTTCCTTGAGCTGACATGACAGTGAGCAAGGCTTTATTATGACTTCTACAGGCCCATTGTTACGTCCCGGTCAGCGGCCACCAGAGGCCGCCATATGAACTTTTATGTTCCCTGGCCGGCCCCTCAGTAAGGGTTCACAGCCGGCCGGGGGTTTCCTAATCAGTACTAGTTTGTTTTGATTGGTTCTTGTCTGGTTTGTGTTTGTATTTAAGTGTCCCCTCTGTTTAGTTTAGTTTAGTTGTCGGTCCACCCTCACATTCCCTCACCCTCACCTTCACTCACCTTGGGTTGTACCTGATGTGTTTGTGTAGAGTTTGTTGGAGTTTTGGCCCTCGTGCCTTTTTGTGTTTAAATAAAAGTGACTATGGAAATCTGCAAGTGCGCCACCTTTTCTTGCTGGTACTGCCATGTGACACCCATGCTGAGTACTTTATAAAATTCAATTTACAAAATTCACAAACAGCTGTTTTTATACATAAAGAAATCTGAAAAGTTTCTCTTCGGCCTTATTTAGGATTCTGAATGCTGTTAATAAGGGACATAAATCTCAAATCTTTACACAAAAATGCACTTCTTTTACTTTACATTAGAAAATAACCTGGAAATATTTGACTAATATATGAGAGGACTGGTGTATTTCTACACTAATACCTTGTGTTTGCTGTTTTCTCTCCATGAAGGTTGCCAACAAGTTCCATTGACTTGTCACTCTTAACTGATAAAGCATTGGGCTCAGATGACAGTGTCCTATTCCTCTCTCCACTGCTGGGAGAACACAAACAAGAGATCATGTCAGTATTGCTGACAGAAACTACTAGTGAAGTGCCTCTAAATGTAGCCTTCAGCTTTATTACCCTTGATGTGTTCCTCTGAATTCGAGTGGATGACGCATTGAAATGGTGCTCCTCATAGACAGGCAGCTGGATACAGGGGAAACGGCTCTGAGGCAGTTAAAAACATCTTTACTGGATACCTTATATCACTACTTTTACACTCATGACAGGGGTTAATAAAAAAAATTATTTAATGACATTTTCAGCCATTAGCTTAAAGTAGAACACCATCTTGACTGAGATATACAGTCAGCACAATAATTATTGGCGCCCTTGGTAACGAAAGTAAAACTGGAACAGGACAGAACAATAATTAGGAAGTTTAAAACAACTGGAGCTGTATTGAACCTGCCTGGAACAAGTTGCATGTTTATGTCACCCTGAAACACACACAGAGAAGAATGGCTAAAGAGGAAAAAAAATTGATCACCGTATGGTAGCATGTTGGGGTCACAAAGTCTCCAATTAAATGAAAGGTTGTCTTAAATGCAGAAGTGCAAATAATTGTGCAAATAATTGTGACATATGTGGGTTTCATTACAAAAATAAAAATATATATTCTAATAATGATTATTCTCTCCTAGGCTAAATTAACTTCAATTAAAGGTTACATTTTCCTAGTACGAGTTTGTTGCCTACAAAGATATTTTGTATGAGCTTTTTATCCATCTTTACCAAGGGTGCCAATTAATGTGGATCTAACTTTAGCAGTGGAATGTGAACAAGCAGAACAAGATCCTAGTAACATTGTTTTTTGTAACACAGTGCATTTACCTGGAAGGTTGAAAGGATGAATCCACTGCCCATAGACCTGATAATGTCCTTTGTAACTTAGGGTGAGTCTTGATTTTCTCTGATCGTTCATCACTGGGGATTTAAAAATAATTTAAAAATAATCTAAATCCTTTATAACTGGAAGTATATCAGATTAAATATTGGAAATAAAATATCCCCACCCCTATACCCCTCCACACAAGAACAGTCATCCTTAAATGTGTTTTTGCTATGGCACTTTCCACAGGGTGACCTGACTTCATTCTTTCATGCAGTGTCAATGTTTAGACTCTCAGGTATGTTTTCGAGGAAATTCCAGAGACTCTATTGTCTGCACATTTTTGTGTTTTCCCTGCTCCACACACTCGACCCAGCTCTCAAGAAGCTTGTTGATTGGTTAATGAGTTGAATTAGGTGTACTAGATGAGATGTGTATAGTAAGGGGGTCACCAAGACTGGGACTGAGAACCCCTGTCATATATTGTATACGTCATGTTATTTTAATATACTGGAAAGACACAGGTGAGAATAACAGCAAGGGTGGGGGTACAAGCAAGACACCACTGAATGTGTAAAGAGTGGAGGCAGAGCAGCAGGAGTCCAAAATCATAAGGCACCTGTCTGAATGTAAGATATTTTATCTAAAGATTATAAATCTATTTATAGCAAATTTGTATAACAGTTATTATGGCTCTGAGCCAGGGTCTTTAAAAAGTGATGTAAGTGATACAGACAGTAAAAACACAGCAATCTTCAAACTGCCTAAAGCTCAAGAACCACCTGGATCAATTTCAGTCAGTATTGTATCTCAGCACCACATTTTGGGTGTGGTTACATTGTAATGCCTCCTGTTACTCCTAGAGCTTCTCCCAGATAGCAGCAAAGTACGTGAGTTACTACCTGTTCTCCCATCCGTCACTGGCTGCTTCACCCATAGACTTCCCGGTTAAACCACCATGACGGGAGGGCGAGACTGATATATCAGAGACTATCCTTGAGAAACAAAAAAGATGAATAAATCATCCCAATGTAACTTATTCTTCGCAATATTTCAGTGAATGAATGAAAATAAATAAATAAATAAATAAATAAATAAATACATAAATAACAGGCATGAGTTAGAGCTTCATGTTCAGAGATACACCTCTTCAAAACAAAAGGCAACTAAAACAGACAGAAGAATCAAAGCTCTCTTTAAACAGATCAGCGCTGTCATTACTGATTTTTCCTTCATTTACCCTGAGTCTCTTTTCTCTGCCTTTGCATGGGTCCGACCCCTGGACTCGGAGCACTCTATCCCTGGATTTGCCCTGTGAATAAATGCAGAAGAGCAGAGATGAGAGTTTATATACATTGACCTGGGGAAGGTGTTTTTAATGGGTGGGGTCAAGAATACATTTAAAAAGAGCTCTTTGGCTCACTTTTCAGAAATAGGGTGGACCACATTCTAAGTGCCTCTCCACGGTTGTGAATATCAGAGTCAACCACGGAGTGGGAACTTCTACTGCACTTTTGAGAAAGGCTATGAATAGGATGGAACAAATCTTTATTGTTTGTGCCTGATGTATGTCATTTCAGTGCGGTGAACCCAGAGCACGCTTTAAAACACGTGAGGTTTGGATTACACTGTGTGTGTGTGCGTGTGTGCTAAGCAGTGGAATTCTATTCAGAGGTGTTATTAACCTATAATTCTGGGTAATCCAATGCTGGATAGGGAAAAGCGGGCATGGTTTCACACACCTCCATTAAAATAAGCCTTTGATGATGCAATATTTATTGTTATATGACATAGTTGGGTATATGAGGAAAGATAAAAGCTGCGCTAAAAGATAAAACCATCTAGTTCACATTTGTGATTTTTTTTCCAAGTATTCCATAGTAATCAGTTGCATTGCCTTAGATTTCTAATTTTTTTGTTTGTTTTTGTTTAGAGGAATTTTTTTTACGAAGCTGAAGAATCTGATGCTTAGAGTTCAATCAGGCCTCACTTTTCTATTTTCAGTTTCAGCAAGTAAAACACATTTTCTTGCAGTAGGTCTGTGGAATTGAATTAAACGTAGAAGTCCTGGATTTCTAAATGCTTAATTATTTCTGTACTCTGGCCATTCATTTTACATTTTTAACAATTCATTTGTTAAAAACTTGAACCAACTCTGATGGTACAATTCTGTATACCATGTTCATTCATGTCAGTCAACAGTTTATTCTTCCAAAGCACACTCTCATGAATGAACTGCCATCAGGAACTTTTGTTTTTTGTTAGACTGCACATTAATTTCCTGGACTTATCAGCAAGTATGCAAATAAGATGACTGACTGGCGCCCTCACTGACTTCGAGGATATGTTGTCATTAATATAGTTTTTATAATTACCATTTTTCATCTGCTTCATTGTCTGGGGCCTGGAGTGTAGAATGATCCATCTTTGACCTGCACTGTGAACTAAAATAGAAGAAAAATTCTAGGTAAACTCAGAGGTACACTATAACATAACATCCAGTTTAAAGCATTTTATATGTTCAGTGTTATGTACTATAAATGGAATAAGATGAGAGTGTAATGAGAATGTTATTAGAATGATTCATTTACAGTGAAAGAAAATTACAAATATCCATCAAAGTTACTATCATTGTAATAAACAGGGCTACAAGTTTCAGTCCCAGAATAGTGAAGATTAAATATTGTTTAATATCCAAAGTAAGAAAAAATCAAGTTTGAAAGCACATTCCACAAAACGTGCAACAACTGAAACCCTTCCCTATTTACTTTGATGGTGCAAAAAATTACAACTGAGTGCATTTGCACAGCTATGCTGAGTCATCTTGACTGGTATCTCCCCTTCCTATCATTCACACATTTACAATACCAGTCTCTAGTGCTCTTTGTTTAACAAAAAGAGGCCAAAAGAATGTATTAAAATCAAAAACACCACATAGCAATGTGTAAGAAACCTACTTTTACAAGATATCCAAACATGCAAAGCTATATAATGAAGAAAGTAACTGTCATAGGGTAGATCATTTCGTTTTGCCCTGGGAGAATAAGATCCTAGTTTATGTAACACACTGCCTTTACCTGGAATGTAAAAAAGATGAGTCATATGCCAAAAGATCAGATGAGTAGCTAAAGAGTTGAATCAGGTGAGCTAGATGCAATGAAGCACAAAAATGTGTGTAGTGAGGGGTCACCAGGACGGGGATAGAGAATCCCTGGGGTATACAGTACACATAATATTATTTAACTCACTAGCAAGACACAGGTGAGAATAAAAGCAAGGGTGGGGTTACAAGTCAGACACCACTGAATGGATTAACAAAGCAGACGCAGAACTGAAAGGAGAAGGATACTGTGACGGAGACCATATTTGAATGCACACACACCTGTTTGAATGCATGTTTCTCATAAGACATTTTATCCATAAATCTGTTTGTAAGCATGCAATGCCATTTATACATTATACATTATAGATTTACACAACAGTTTTCCCACAATAACTATCATTCCACAGAGCACCCGTTGCTATGTGAAAATTGCTTAGTAATTGTCTACTACTTTAACATATGATGTAATTTTATTCATGATAACTCCCTCCCTCCTGTGGTCTGTTGCTTAAAACATGGTGACGTTGATGTCCGTTTATAAATTTAACAGCAAAACAAAAAAAAATTTAATGAACAAAGTAGTTTAACTCTTCACCAAGTAGCTTTCAGCAGCCATTCAGTGTATGAAGCTGGTTAAGAGTATTATTAAGATTTTATATAGCTTCATTAGAGCAAAGATGGAATAATCTAAAATATATTCATCAAACACTTTTTTAGGTCATTACATATTTCTATTTCTGTTGTTCTATAGACTGTTTGGCAGATATGCGACATGTAATATATTATTCATTCCACACTGTCAAGAATGGGTTCTGTACAGGTCCATTTTTGTTGGTCAGGATACAAACAACGCAAATGTACCTTCAAAGGTACAACAATGGTTCTGAGGCCCAACTGTGTATTGTAAATGAGTTTTAAATTTACACCACATTCGCCTTCCAAAGGGGACGTTGCCTTTTCATAAACAAATGTCTTAACATGAAAAATAAAATAAAAATCCTGGAATGAAGACAACAACTGAATATGGGCCAAACGTGTTCCCAAACAAAAGGTACTGAAGACACACCCTTGATAGTACCACCCTAGTGAAAGTTTAATACCTTTTGGGAGAGGCTTTTGGCATAAGGCTGTTTTTGCACCTATTTCATGTGGTCTAGTTCACAACGGCCTGGATGAGCACCAGTAAAGGTGACCTTTCTCACTTCTATTAGCCTGTCTTTGTATAAAATCAGATATTTTTATCAGATATTCATATATCGGTCCTGATAAAAAAAAAAAAAAAAATGTTTTGTGCTACCTTTAAGTTGCACAATGCTTGGCATCCAGGTGTATCTCAATCAAAGTAATCCACTTTTAATTGCTTATGGACGTAGGATGGATTTGTGTAATAGTGTGTAAGCCTGAATTTAACTGGGAGTCCAATGTGCCAAAATCAAACCAAAAAAGATCTGCTATTCTGTTATTGCTCATTCTGTGGACAATGCAACACTGACATGCTACTAGAAGAAGCATGATCTGATATTGCGTTCCCTGAATTTGGTGTGGATCGCAGTAAAATAAGTTCCCAACAGCAGTGAACAGAACCAGCTGGACGTGGATCAAGTTCACACCCATAGAGATAAAGCTTGACTTATATAAACCAAACAAGGTGTAAAAAGGCTGGTGGTTTTTCACCTTGGCTAAAAAAAAAGGCCTACATTTTTATCGTGGCTTATATCTAAACTTAACACATTAAAACGCTATGACATAAAGGGACATTTTATATTAATGTATCAAGTACAGCTTGAACTGTATGAAAGTGAGTCAAAGATGTCCCAAATTAAACTGTTCCAGATTACCAAACGCAAACAAGTGGTATTGGTGCACTGTAAGTAAACTTGCATTCCACTCCATATGCTGAAGCTTGAGTGTTTCCTCAACTTGTAAGTCAGTTTGGATAAAAGCGTCTGCCAAGTGAATGTAATGTAAAATAATGCAACAACAATATTTCTCCTTTTTCCTACAACATTTTTGATTTAGTATAGGATCTGTGGAGAAGGAAGTATCCAAACGAATACAGAAACATACAGAAAGTGTCCCAGTCTGTCCCAGTCACAAAATGACCTCTGTTTAGTAAAGGACCCTGTAAATATATCTACCCATTCCACTCTTCCCATCTAATAAAAGCTATGTGGGGTAAAACTTACTGTGCAACTAACCCAAAGCAAAGCAATCTACTCCTGGCTAGATAAGATAAGAAGATAAGATAAGATAAGAAAGAACTTTATTTATCCCGAGGGAAATTCTTTTGTCATAAACATGCACACTGCAGCAA
>JBBPCZ010099391.1:0-11020 GCA_037974445.1 Brycinus macrolepidotus
CTCTCTCTCTCTCTCTGTTTCTCTCTCTCTGTCTCTCTCTCTCTGTCTCTCTGTCTCTCTCTCTCTGTCTCTCTCTCTCTCACTCACTCACTCGCTCACTCACACACACACACACACACACATACACTCTGAAGCCTCTCTGACAGTCCATCTCATCCAAACAAAACCTGTTGGGGTGAATCATCCTAAAGCCCATCAGGCCATCTGCAGCGGGGGAGGCCGAGCCTGTGTGTGTGTGTGTGTGTGTGTGTGTGTGTGTGCGTGTCACGATGACCATCACCGATAACACACACTAATGCGTCTAAATATTATCATACTCTTACCGCCCTGGTTCTGTCAGAGGAAACCGCCCTGGTTTCCTCTGACAGCTGAGCGCTCTGTTTCAGAACCAGAAGGTGAACCAGGCTGTGTGTGTGTGTGTGTGTGTGAGTGTGCGTGTGTGTGTGATCTGAGCTACCACTTCACTTGAAATGCTGGAATGGTGGGTCAGTCAAGGACTGAAGTGCCTCCGAGCTATAAATAATCCGCTAAATGTCTTTATTTAGTGCTTATCTAACTCCTGTTGGTGTTTTTGGTGTTTGGGAAGTGACTCACAGGCCGTGCAGGTTATTCCACGAACACCTGTATCACAGGAACAACGGCTCCCAAACACACCTTCTGCCACACCCAACACACACTGGTTCGTTTCTATAGAACGTCAGAGTAGATCGGCCCTGTTACATAAATAACTGAATTATTTATAGAACTGAAACTATACCTTAATAATTATGTTATAACCTCATGGAAGTTCATGTAAAAAGGATTTATTTCGACTCATTTTGGACTATTTCTATTTATATACATTTTTATTCAATACACTCATCCATATTTATTTTTCCAGATTATTTGTAAAGTGAACTTTTTTTTACGGTACTGTTGGTGTAGTTTTTATTCTATTGTTTTTAATTTTTTGCTGCTCTTATCTTGTACTGTTCACTTTCTGCCGTGACGATGCAAATTTCCCACCCGTGGGACTAATAAAGGATTATCTTATCTTATCTTCTATTGGCCTCTTTATCATAACATTTTGACACAATGTAAAGGGCAGCTACTGTTTTCAAGTTATGCGAAAAAAATGACAAAACGGCTTCATTCTGACAGCAATATATATATATATACATACATACATATACATACATACATGCATACATACATATATATATATTGTGAAATAATTTCTTAGACCCTTAACTTCAAGAAACTGTTTTACTCTTTTTAAAAGTGAGCATGAAGACGCTACAAAGTCAGGATCACTTTTATCTGGAAAAATGTACACGCACACACACACACACAAACACACACACACACGCACACACACACACACACACACACACACACACTCACCTACACCAAACGCCTATCCTTGCAATTCATGCGCTACTCATCCTCTGACGCACTGGCCACGCCCGTCATAATCAGGCTGCCCTGTGTGTGAGTGTGTGTGTGTGTGTGTGTATGTGTGTGTGTTTGTGTGTGTTTGTGCAGGCAGTGAGTCAAGCCGACGTGCTTTTTTTCCTTTCTTCTGTTCATTTTTATAGCTTTAAACAAACCTGCAGAACTGTGTGAAAAACAGTGGAAAAAACGAAGTGCGGCTGCTTTTATTTGGGCCGGACAGATCCAGGGGAGCGTTGTTCAGGGCTTATTTTAGCGCCGGCGTGAGCGAGCGAAGGTCAGAGCAGGAAGTCCTAATTATAAAACTCTCCGGAATAGCCTCGGCTCTATCTATAGATTTTCTCTCCGTTCCGCGAAAAGGTTCAGTAATTCTCAGGGATTTTATGTAACGAGGCTGTTTGCCTTTCTCGGTCGAAGCTCAGGGAAACAAGCAGGGATTTCCTTTCAGAAAAGTGCAGATTCTAAACTTTCACTTGATTTCATTCGTGTTTACTGTAGAAAGCAAGTAGAAGAGGACATTTAGTCTGATTTGAATCTGAAAAAAATCTATAGGTTTGTTTGGTAGAAAAACAACGAGTTTTACATTTCTGTCACTTGATGCAGGGCAAACTGAAAATAAAGCATCTGGTAAGATCTTTAGGATTAAATTGAACCTGAAACTCAGGTTGTGCTTCTATAATGGGCTTTTCTAAAAGAAGCATGTTGCAGTGAAATGAAAAACTGGAGGAAGCTGTGGAGAGACAGACAGTGCCATGAGACTCACCGATGAAGCTTATGGCCTCCTGAAAGTGTGAGCTGATGTCGGCCGTGTGGCTGTCCTCCACCGGGATCCATTTGTAGCGATGCTGGCCTTTGGCCGGCCGCGAGTCCCTGCGCGACACGTTCAGCAGCGCCGTGATGTGAAGGTCGTTCAGGTAGTCGTACCTGCAGGCGTGATGGGCGCTGCCCAGGTACAGGAACGGCAGCAGCTCCACCGGCTTTCCCTGCAGACAAACACAGCACCAGAAACATCAGAGGAGAAAAGACCTGCAGTCTGAGCTCTGGGATGAAAATACCAACCAAATAAACAGTCCGGCTTACTTCTGGTCAATAGAACAATAACAGTAATGATCAAAATCACCACATTTAAGTTCTCACAGTTAAATAAAATATTTATGTTGTTCTATTGCTCAGTGCAATTTTAGCAACAAAGGTTTGGACTTCGAACAACTGCTATTTCCGTACACCAGGTGGCGACGCAAGTCTTTAACTCTCTTGACAGAAAAGTCTAGCCATTCACTCACAACAGCACAACAGCAAGACAGTGAACCGTTTTCACTGTTAAAATTATGTAGTAAGAAAGGCTGAATTTAAGGAAAACATCTTGGAACAAGAAAAGACTGAGAAAACTGTGATGAAGATATGGGAATTGGTTTGGTAGTCTTAAATCATATACCTTTGGTTTTTTTTCAGGATTCAAAACACTGTTCAAAAATGACAAGGAAAAATAGATTGTAATAAGATTTTCGACCATATCACCCAGTCCGTGACCAAAAATCGGGTGAATTTAGTGACGTGACCAAAAATCAGGGATAAAAACATGTCTGACGTCAGTCGGGAGCCTTTGAAATGACGTGGCTGGATGAACGGCTGTCCAAAAAAAAACAGAATACTCAACACCTATTTCTCAGTTTGTAAACCATTTTAAAATGACATATTTCAGGCTACTAATAAAAAAATAAATCAGACTGTTACTCAAAAAAGAAATGCACTGATACATAGACTTCATTGCATCAGCCAGTTCTTAAAATTACAGATATTACAGAAACAATAGAAAACCACAAGGAGAAAACATGTCCGTTCCACTGTGTGAGGCTATTATTAACACTCGACGCCTCTTCTGCTTTTTTTCAGTCCCTGACATTCCTGTCCGTCACCGAGGGGCGAGATAAAAGCAGAGGTTCCCCAGACAGGGGGAAGTGGTTTAGGTGGAAGTGGGCTGAATTGAGGAAGTGGAGCAGTGGCTTTGTTAAATGGAAGTGGGCAGCTGGAGGTTTATCTCCTCACGTACCTGATTGTAATCGTGCTTCTGCTGGCCGCCCAGCCTTTCGCAGTGACCGCCGGCGCCACGCTCCGTCTCGCAGGCCTCCGCCGATTTCGTTTCAGTGCAAAGTTCAGGGTAGTGGGAACGGAAGCTCTCGTAGCCCCCTGTGGAAAACAAAAGGTGGTGTTTTGAAATACATCGGTGGTGCCGGGGGTTGTTGAGTCTTCGTGCTCCGTATCGAGGACATTTCCGACGTTATTATGGAGTGTTAGGTCTACCGAACTGGGGTGACCTCCAGAATACCAGTGGTCAATAGTACTATAAGAACTAATACAAGAAATACAAAATTCAACAGCACTGTCAACTGAATGTACAGGGTGTGTTCAGCTATAGAGATCTGAACTGAACTGAGTGGGGATCCAGGTTACTGGTGTAATCTTCAGGACCAAATCCAGTAACCTTGAATTCACTGTTGGACAATCTAATGCCTGAAAAGTGTTACGGACGGGTTTATTTCAGCGTCCCAGAGATCGCCTTCAACATAAGGTTTACAGACATGGCACACACATTAACTGGTCCATAAATAGTTTTCTACACAGATAATCCCCACACACACACACACACACACCAGCGTGGCTTGAATGAACTGCTGTCTAACAGGAAGGCTAATAATCTGTGTTCGTCCTGAAGCCTCTGACTCATCCGCGCTTTGACGCACGCTCAACCCCTTTTTTCCAAAGGCTGAAAAAAGCGAGTGGCTCATGAGGGCCCGGCTGGACCCAAAGAAGCGAAAACGAGAGAGACTGACAGAAACAGGGCTGGCAGCCCAGATGGGGAACAGCTGGTTGACTCTGATGACAGCAGTAATGGTCTAATTTACCCGTTCTGGGTATAAATGTTTTTTTTAAAAAAAGATTTAATCATTTAATTGGGCATTTCTATTGATTTCTGTCTAAAATATGATGTAGACCACAGAGATGTAACAGTGTAAAGAACGCCTCTATGGACCTAAGCACTGTAAAAACCATCCATAAGGGAGGCAAACACTGTAAAGCCTCTCTCTGAGGGAGGTAAACAGTGTAAAAAACATTTATAGGAGAGGCAAACAGTGTAAAACCTATCTCTGATGGAGGTAAATTGTTTTAAAAGCCGTTTATAAGGCAGGTAAACACTGTAATAACAGTCTATAAGGGAGATAAACACTGTGAAAATCTCTATAGGAGAGGTAAATTGTTTTAAAAAATGTCTCTAGGGCAGGTAGACAGTTAATAAACGTCTCTAAGAGAGGTAAACAGGCTAAACACGACTCTTAATCGTTAAGTGACCGGGTGTATCTGGCTGCTGGGGAGATGTTGGATATGCTGAAACGTTTGAGATGTTGTAGATGTTGATATGTAGATGTTGAGATGTTGGATATGTGGGGGGTGTTGAAGATTTTGAGATGTTGGAGATGTGGAGGACTTCACTCACCCTTGAGGAAGCAGATGTTGGCT
Source organism: Brycinus macrolepidotus (assembly GCA_037974445.1). NCBI lineage: Eukaryota > Metazoa > Chordata > Actinopteri > Characiformes > Alestidae > Brycinus > Brycinus macrolepidotus. Next base: position 4,948 of record JBBPCZ010099391.1, read on the forward strand.
CCGCTGGCCAGGTGCGCCAGGCTGTTGAGGACGATCTGGGCGCTGCTGTCCTTCTTCAGTTTCTGGAAGTGAGGGGTCCGGTCGTCCAGAGCCACCACGGCGGAGAAGCTGCCCTGGCGGAGCCGGAGCAGGGCCTTCTGGTCCGGGATGAGGAGGCGCAGCGGCACGGGGCCGCCCCGGCTCCGCCGCAGCACCAGCGAGCTGAGGTTGGCGTGGACCGAGCCGCGGATGCTGGAGCTGGAGAAGGAGAAGAAGGGCCGGCAGTCCACCACCAGACACCTCCCGACCTCCTTCCGCAGGATCCTCCGCAGCCGGCGGGGGTCTATACTCGACACCTTCATCTCCCACCCACTATCAGTCCCAGGAACACTGTGAAATGGTGAAACACTTTTACTTTCTTTCATAAAACTGAACTGAACCCAGTCCAGCCGTCTACATCTCCTCTAAGGAGATTCCGCCCGATTCGGCTTTTATACTCCGCTCTGTTTTTTCCCACCCGTTTTCAGGAAGAAATCCCGCCCAGCGGCCTCTCTCACGCGCTCCTATTGGCGAACCGTTTGCGATCGTGACGTCACGGCCAATCGCAGTGGCCTTTCGGAATACGGGTGGACTAGAGAGGAACCTCCGGCTCTTTGCGTCACGGACCATATTTGGACAGCACCGCCGAGGCCACGCCCACCCCCTCTGATTGAAACAAACAGAGCTTCGACTGAACTGAGTGGGCTGTGGGATTAGTCACTACAGCTTTAACGTGAATATTTGGTTTTTCTTTTATATATATATATTTTTTTTTAATTCTTCCACAAGACGTCCTCTACGGGAATTTCAACATCCATATTTCAATTCCCTAGCTACACTTTCAGAAATCTCAGAGATCAGTTTCACAGCCTTTTTTACCCTAGGGCCGAGTTTATTGGGCCGGGGCACTGCTGGCCCCAGCACATCCACCTGTCCCATATTTGTCCGTCATAATCCCTTAAGATCTAATGCGCTTAAACGTCACTTCGGGCCCTCGCCAGACCATTCACTGCGAACAAAAGCATCCGTCTCTGAGCGAAGGGCTCAGGTACAACTGTGTGCATGTTGAGGCCTTACAGAAGCCACCTGAAGCCTTACAGAATCGACCCCACAAGTATGATACACACATTGACCTATTTGCTTTTATGCTTCAGAAAAAAGAATGCATGTGAGTGTGCATGTGTGTTAGTGCGAGTGTGTGTGTGTTTTGCATATGCGGGTGTGAATGCATGAGCGTTAATGTGTGTGTGTGTGTGTGTGTGTGTGTGTGTGTGTGTGTGTGTGTGTAACAGGAAGAGCAGGTTGTTATTGGATTAGAGCAGCAGGCAGTCAGCCATATGGCCTCGGTGTAATCTCTCTGCTGATGACATCACAGAGCACTGGGGTAACACACACACTCCTCTCGCTCAAACGAGGCGCACTCATAATCAGCTGAGGCTTCGCAGCGCGTGGCTTAGGTTTATATTCATGTGATTACAGTTATGCGTTCGAGATGATCATGATTATTTAGATGAATGAAGTCCAGCCGATGAGATGTTAGAGTGGATTAGCGCAGGGAAGGCCTAAACAGTGTGTGTGTGTCTGTGTGTGTGTGTGTGTGTGTGTGTGTCTGTGTGTGTGTGTGGTCAAGTGAGAGGTATCAGTCAACAGGCCCCATTCATATGGTGAGAAGTTTAGGAAGTGTGCATTTGCTGTGGGAGGATTACGAGTAGGTAAGGCTACAGTCACCTGATTCTCAAAGCAATCCACTCTAACGTCAGTGCGACATATTGTTAGGGGGTAACCCTCAGAAGCCCTACGTAAATGTTATATTCACTGCATTATATTCCTGTATATATATATATATATATATATATATATATCCACAGAGTTCATATATATCTACTATGTACATACATACATATATCCAACGTGTACATATATAGCTTTATATATACATATTTATATATTTGCTCACACACAGATGACTATATATATGTTTTTGTATTATGTATATAGTTTATTTGTTATACTATACTGTTGTATAGCTTTTATTCTATTGCTTTGCTGCTCTTACCTTTGTTCTGTCCACTTTCTGCCCTAACAATGCAAATTTCCCACCTGTGGGACTAATAAAGGTTGATCTTATCTTATCTTATCTTATTTTGCACCATAATGTCTAACTAATCGCATAATTCACATTTCGAGGCTGCATCAGTTTTCAACTGCAAAGACTTTGCAACCATTGGTACCTTTGTTTATTCCATTGGTACCAACAGCACCTTAAGCCACCGCCTATGCTAACACAGTTGTGGCTAATGATAAGTTAGCAAATTCTTTATTCTTAAAGGTAAAGATCACCACCTATAAGAACACCAGAATGGAGTGGTATGATGAGATGTTTTTGGCCTACAAAACCCATGTATACATGCTTCCACTGGGCATACTTCGAATGGCAATATCGGTTAGAATAGGAGGGCCCGGATGAATCTTTTTAAGCTGGTGGCATCTTAGGGATTCTCTTTACCTGTCCACCAACCCTCGCCACCATCCACAATCCCCACATGGAGTTCTGATGACTTGGTTCTGCCGGCAAGCCTGTGTGAGGGCATTTGAATTGAAGAGCTCCTGTTTTTTACAGCGATTTCCAGAGAGTCTCACCTTCAGCCTGCGTCAACACTGGCTAGCCTGCATAACAAAAGACTCGCAATGCATTCGGCTGTTTACGGGGCGGTGCCTCTCAAAAATCTTTGTGAAATGTCATTTTATAATTCAGACCCTTAATGGAAATAGGTAAAAATGAAATTCTGCTGTAAAACGCATGTAAGGATCCGTTTCCATCAGTGTCCGTATGGGTCAGGAGCGCACAAATCGACCACCCTTACCCAGATGTAGCCGATCAGCCAGTGTTTGGTGTCTGAAGTTTCTTTAGCTTTGTGTGGAGTTGTTACAGAATCTCAAATAGACTTGTTTGTTTGGTTTCTGAAACTGTATGACAGGGCTTCACAATACTGACAAAATATTAGTATTGCAATAGAATGCAGTTGTGATGCCTTATTAAATGTATTAAAGGGCTTGAAGTATGTAAATATTGTACGTTCATACAGTCCATATATGGAAACTAAGGTGCAAAAACAGCCTGTTTTCAAACCTTAGTTTTTGTGATGTCATGTTTTTGTGATTTTTTTTATTCTATTATATGTTTACGTTTACGTTTAGCAGACATTTAGCAGACGCTCTTATCCAGAGCGACGTACATCAGTGCTTTAGTAATTCACATCTGTTCTTCATACCTGTAAAGCTAAACTTAAATCAACATCTGCTTTTGACTAAGTTACTGCTAGCTAAGTTGCACACCTTAACAAACCCTGTCAATGTCACTTTCATAGATGACAGTACGCCACACAGTCTTAGTCTGTAAACCTGACTACTTAACTGGTAAAGAGTGTTTCAAATGCAAATATTTCCATATTTCAGTTGATTCCACCCACAGTGCCATTAGGTTCTCTGCTGGATTTCCCCGTCCACTCATCACCCAGCATGTTTTGTCCTGGTGTGGGTGTCAGTGTGTCTATATGTGTTTGTATGTGTGTGTGTGTGGGTGTGTGTGTGTGTATGCAGCATGGCTTCCTGAGGCGAATGTAAAAGTTTTAAATAAAGAAAAGCTCACAATGGGAGCAGATGAGCTGCGAGCTGGAGACACACATGCAGGTGCTTCCTGGAATCCTGACAGAAATTCCACACTCCCCAGAAAACAAAAACACTTCATAAGTGCACACACACACACACACACACACAATTTCCATGTAAGCGTTCCATATTCTGTCAGACGTCAGCAGTCAAAACTGGAGGCCTCTCTGACTTTTTCCACTAAAGGCTGCAGTTTTTGTGGAGTGAAGCAGACAAATGTCCTCACAGCCACAACATGTTCAGAGTCCTGCTCTTCTAAGACATGCAGTCAGAGGATTAGTGCTCTCCTCAAAGCACATGGAGGCACTCACCAGAAGCTTATGGTGCTTTAAAGCATAATTCCACCCGTTTTTAATTAAATCTCTGAATAATGAACCAGTTCAGGTGTAAACAATGACACTCAGACTGGTTTGTGTGGTTTGTTTCTTGCTGAGTTGTTGTTCCGAATGGTGGTGAATCATGAGTTAGGTTGCTTTTGATGCCACAGCTATTCGTAACTGGGTGGTCCAAAAGGCCGGTAGTGAACACGCCATCTGTTGGCTAATAGAACTGGCAGGTAGTGTTCTCCTCCAAGCATACTGAGCCATAAAGTGATGTCATATGTTAGCAGCAGTGGCTAGCTTCTGCGGGGGCTTTGCAGCATCGTCATTGTTGGAACAAAACCTCCATTGTTGGAACAAACAAAGTAAAGTAAAGTGGCCCCTTATAGTCACACGTGAACACATCACACCACAGCACACAGTGTGAAGAATGTGAAATTCTTTCTCTGTATTTAAACCATTTACCAAGTGAAGCAGTGGGCTGCCACCAACAAGAGGCGCCCGGGGAGCAGTGTGTGGGGACGGTACCTTGCTCAAGGGTACCTCAGTGATGACATCAGCAGTCCCGGGATTCGAACCCTCGACCTTCTGATCTCTGCGCGTAACTCCCTTACCATAATCATTTTTTCAATTATAATTTTATTATCATTTTTCAATTTTCAAACAAGAGCCTAACTGAGTCACGCTGAGCAAGAGGAGCCCTGCTGTCTGGCATGGACATCTAAGCATCCCTGACATCCACAGGATGTCCAAAAGTATTCAGACACCCAGACACAAGACACTCACAGACACTCAGGCACAGTGACTGAATTCAGCTAATTTAAGATGTAACCACTGCTGATATGAGACTCAGCTGCACACCAAAAGAAGCTGTGCCAGTAAAATGGTGTCTTCTAATGCCCAATGGCAAGCTTTAGCTAAAGGGCTCATAGAGTCATGGACCTCCATTCAATACATTTGTCATCCAGAACACCTAACATCACCTCACTAATGCTCTCGTGGCTGCAATCAAATCCTTGCACCCATTTTCTTACATCTTTTCCAGAAGAGTGGAGGCTACTTATTAATACCCTTGATTTCAGAAGAAACACTGATGAGCAGGTGTCTGCAAACATTTGGACAAGAAGTGCATTTTATTTCCAGGCCATAGAGACTTTTAACCCTTAGATGTCTGGAACGGTAGGGCCACTTGACAGCCCTTAGCGTTTTAAAGCATGTTATTGGAACAAGGTTTTATCCAAGGGATTTTTCTGCTGGTCCATGAAATGTTTACAGCACCTGGCAAGTGATGTAAGTGGTTTTTTTTCCGACAGCGAGGATACACTTTAGCACAATGCGGCCTAATTAGGTTTTCTGCTTTGTTACAGAGACAAGCCTGTACGTCATCAGGTGACGCCGTGCACTGGTTAGAGTGTAAAAGCGTTCCAGTGGAATGTGGATGATGATGTGATGATTGTAAGTGAGGGAGTCACTGTATCCCAGCTGGGTGCTGGGAACGCCGAGGATTACGACACGACAATCAGACGCTAAACAGCTCCATTTGATCCAGTTAATTAATAACACACGCTCGCGCTCGGCTGGTGACAGAGCAGAAGAAGCACGGCAAGACTGTGAAACATCTGTGTGATGTTAGAGTATGAGTTCTAGTTCTAGTAAATGTGATAAATGTTTACGCTTGAACATGATGGAACTGTTTAAACAACACGTTTATTAATGCCTTATATGCGCATGGCGTCGGGTCTGTGTTTGACAGTGGGCTGAATAAGCTGAACACCCACCACTTCGTAATACGTCTCGACTCATCACCGCTGTGTTGCAGAAGGAAAAAACATTCTTGACATTACTGTCAGTTTTTGACAATGAAACAAAAAGAAAACCCAGAGATCAGTCGTTCACAGCACTGTGGGGGAGTTTTGGACCACTCTTCTTTGCCGAAGTGCTTAAATTCACTGGAGGCCTTGAAGCGTGGACTAATAATTTAACCCTTATAACTCAGAGTGTATCAGTAAACTCTGATTTCAGTAAATATAAATGGTGTAAAACAGTCTAGAACCGGTGTTTACCCT
>JBBPCZ010099402.1:0-11020 GCA_037974445.1 Brycinus macrolepidotus
CAATAAAGACAGTATTTATAATGGAGTCTCGCGCCTGTGCCTCACTCCCAACTCGCTACGCATTTCCCAACGTGACAGTTTGGTTTGAATGTGTGTCTAGTCTGTGTTAGTATATATATGTATTCCCTGTGTTTCTATGTGTTTAAAGTCTCAATGTCTTTGTGAAGTCTCTGTGTGCAGCTAGCAATTCTCAGCTCTGTTCCCTGCGCCTAGTTTTTCTCGTTTATTTCTATCAAGTTCCCCTTGGGTTCTGCGTTTTATTGTTTTCTTGTTTTCCTAATTCCTCTTGGTACTGACCTGCCCACACTCTTAAAAATAAAGCCTAATTAATGGTTCTTGGCCAGGGAGTATGGCTGGAGGAAAACCTTTAATAGGTAAAGTATCTGTACGTTATGAGGAAAGTATTTACAATGATTCTTCACGCTCATACATCTCACTTACAGAAACTTATTTAAAAAGGTTATTTAGGGAGCCAAGAGTGGTTCCTCTATGGCATCACTCCAAGGAACCATTATTGCATTTTTATTTTTAAGAATATGTCTGTCTTTATCGGTTATGTTTATGAATAGTATCATAGATGGACAGATACTCTCTCCATCTGTGCATTGACCACAGTTCCGGATCAATAACTATGATAAGAGAGTTGGCCAGTGACCCATGCTGCTGCTGCTGCATGTGCATGTGTCATGATAACTGGAAGTGCCCAAATAAAGCAATTCTGTGTGTGAGTGCTCTCTGATCTAACTGGAACACTGTGATTGTATTTATTAGGTATTAGCTTCAAGGTCTTATATATTATCTGTGAAGCTTGTGTTTTCTCACATACATGACTTAATTTCATACATTTCAACACCACATGGTAGGTAAAACCAGAATATCTTTATTGTATAAGTGATATGGAAAAATAATTTGAGGATTTGTAGTGAGATCTACATTGGTATTGGCAAATAAAAAACCCCAAAACAATGCTCTTTATCTTTAGATTAGAGCAAAGTGTCAAACTGATGTGTGTGTTTGTGTGTGTGTGTATGGATGTATGTATGTGTATGTGTATACGTGTGTGTGTGTGTGTGTGTGTATTGGCACACAAATTATGTATTAGCACTATATAATTTGAAAACACTAACTGACCGTCACATTGTGAAAATATAATATGGTAAGTGGACCATTAAAAATAATCCAAGAGAGTATTTTTATATTAACTTTCATTTGTAATTAAAAATGTAAAAAGAACATGAGACATTCGCATTAGACCAGAATACCTGTTTCACTGCATTATTTAAAATATATGGAAAAATTGATATTTTTGGGTGATGGATCACTGTCAACCTAGCAGTGACACCGATGTGTATAAAAAAAAAAACAACAACAAAAAAACCCCAGTAACATCACTACATTTGACACAGTGCCACGCACACTCCTCACCACTACTGTGTCAGTGTCACTGCTGCACAGAGAATAGTCCACCACCCGAATAATATCTGGTCAGTAGCAGCTCTATGGTCAGAAAATGATGGTACAGAGAGAGGATGAGACATTGTGCATGACAACAGATGGGAACCTAAAAGGAGTTTGAGCCTCAGGGAGTGGCTGGTGAATGGAAGTGCAACATAGGGGTTTCTGATAAAAGGGATAGGGTGTGTATTTGGAACCTGGTGAAAACTGGTATAACACCTACCTCTGTCACGTATCCACACAATAATCTGTGCAATAACCTGAAGGTACTTTGTTGTGCAATTTCTTATTTGGGTTTAATATGTGCATTATTATCTTCTTATTATGTGCAATAGTCTACCATGTGCAATATTGTGCAATTTTCTTACTGGGTGCTAAAACATTATCATTATATGCAATATCTTATTATATGCAACAGTCTTATATCATGTGCAATATCATGTGCAGTTTACTTATTGTGTGTTGAATCACTTCACTATGTTCAATATCATTATTATTACGTGCATTAGTCTTACTGTGTGAAATATCAATGACAGTGGTAGGTAATCACACAGAAAATTATGAATTAAGAGTTGAAATAATGTTAATCCTGAAATAATGTTGAGAACAACATAAAACCACAAAATAGTTGTGTAATGTCAACAAACTGAGACTTGAAACAAGTAAATATGTAAAGATTTTGACTCAGGTGCATATTTGTATCGTGTAGTGTATCGTGTCGTGTCATGTATGGATTTTATTCTGTGTGAAACTTCAAAAAGCAGTTCTTTCGTGCTCCAGTGTAAGAAAAGAAAGTCTTGCCTTGAAAGGATGTTTGATAGTGACTCCCACACCTTACTGGACTGTTCTTTAGCACTTTTTTGAACATTATGATTGGTTTCAGTCATTTAAAAAGACATTTACTGGACATGGGGTTTAAGAAAAATTTCTGTTGCTTGAGGGCAGTGTTGTGCAGTAGAGGGTTAAAATGGCCATAAGGCACAGAACTGGCCGGCGACTCATGCGGCTGTAGCATGTGTCACGGTATTCCCTTGTCTTCTCGTTTGGCCCAATTCGACATGCTGAAGAAAACACTAATGCCTTGCGAATGGCCACACATCCCTCCTTGTTGAGTGAAATCCACCAAAGGTTGAGGCGAGGGAGCTGGAACAAGAGGCCATTAATCATTTATTGTGCTATTGCAGGCCAGTGTGTGGTTAATAATAGCTTTAATAGATGGACTGTGATGTTGCCTATGTTGAAGGTAAAAAATGTCTGTGACCCGATACAGAACCATGAGCCTCTTGCACTGAACAAACAACAAACCTCTGTACACACACTGCAGCACAAAGTACACACAAGGAAACATATTGTACAGAATATCATGCTTTCACCCAGTAGGTCAGGACATTGAGCACCTCTCCATGCTCCTCTAACCCCAGACTGTTGGAAAAAGCTGATAAAAGCAAAGTGAAAAAAGCAAAACCAAAACAAGAACAAAAACTGTGTGTGTGTTTGTGTGTGTGCGAGCGTGTTAGTTTGTGGAAACCATACGGATTCACTTAGCTAATGGAGAAACTGCATATTTCCTATACTCACCCCGCACCCCCCTTCAGCAATAGATTTCACAGTGAGGACCTTAATACTGTTATAATGGGTTGGCCATTAGGCCCATGTTAATAGACTTCCTGCAAGTTCTCAGCATTATATTTGGTCAAGACAGTTCACACTCGCTCCCCAGCCTGAATGGTAGCAGCAGATGAGCCTGAGGCTTTCTCAGACAGCCATGCGCTGCCATATTCCTCTCTATATAAGGCTGTTATATACGACAAAAGGGTTATAGTCCCGCCTTTTTGTGAGGAGATTTAAGCAGGGGTCTGGAAGAGAAAAAAGCTGTTGGCAGTACAGAGAAAAGCCTGCTTTTTTTTTTTTTTTTTTAAAGTGTATTCGTATTCTCCTCACAATCTCCAGTCTGTCCTGTGTGACAAATCAAACCCAGCCAGTGAGGTGCAGGAATCCCCTGCAGTGAGGAATAAAGGTGAATTTATTACCTTCTCCATTATTCAAGCTGTTCAGGAACAGATCTTCCGGTCTAATTTCACGTCAGGACTTTTTTGCCATCGTAGCGGCATACAGATTGATTTTGCATGTTACATTACACATGAAGGTTAAGTGAATCCTATGGAAACACAAGGCTCCTGAAACCATGTCAAGCTTCCAGTGTGGAAGGTTTTTTAGTTATTTTTTTTTTTAACAGCCATTATCCTCAAAGACTGTGCGTGCTACAGATGAATGGAACTGTTTTTTTTAGACTGCCATTTCTGTGTAATTACCTCATTCATTAAGTGTGGCTCTTTGAATTTCTCTTAGAATATGGCTCCTGACAACATAGCAGTATAAATGCAGTGCTCTGTATTAACTATTATCACATGTGACATTAAGTAGGGCAGTTGTAGCATCATGCCTACAGTTTAAACATCATCTGTATGTGTGCACTCTTCATGACTATATGTAGGCATGCCATAATCATAAAAGTTTAGGTGATGATTAATTGCCAAATAAATAATGTCAGTTGAACTTTTACTTGTCTTTTTTGTTATTTGACCAGAGGGTAAACTGGCTGATTAACTATCTTGCTATCTAGCCGTTGATACCTAGTAAGTCCTAGTTGAACGCACATAGATCAAGCTCTACCAAACAAACAAGACTCACTACTGCCCTTTAAAAGTGTTAACGTCAATTAAACAAATTACTCACTTCTACCCTATAAATGTGTTATCAACTAACGTCAAGTAAATGAACATTACTTATTACTGCCCTATAAAGGCATTGTTAACTGACATCAATTGAACAAACAACTCATCGCTGCCCCCTAAAGGTGTTTACATCAATTAAATAAACATAATTCACTGCTGCCCTCTAACATCAATTAAATCATAACTTTCTGCTGCCCCCTACAGGTGTTTTTAGCTAACATCAATTAAACAAACATTACCCAACACTGCCTTCTAAATGTTATCAGCTAAACAAATGTTACTGACAGCTGCTCTCTAAAGGTGTTAATAACTAACCTCAGTTACACAAACAATTCACTGTAAATGTGTAGTGTCCATTTGTTCACACACCACAGCGAGAACATCACAACATTCTTCTCTGCATTTAACCCATTCACCCGAATGAAGCAGCGGGGAGCCGGGAACACAGCGCCCGGGGACAATACCTTGCTCAAGGGTACCTCAAAGGTGCCACTAGCAGTCCTGAGATTCGAACCCACGACTTTCTGATCACAGGGGCAACTCACTAACCACTAAGCCACTGCTGCCCTCTAAAGGTCTTACATCAATTAAACAAACATTACTGACCAAAATCAGATCTGCACCAACTGTAGCCAGCTTTATAAAGCTGCTAAAAACTTCCTCTGCCTCCTTTTAAATATCTGCACTTCCACTGCACTTTTAATCTTCTTTTATTGATTTTCTATGTATTCTTTTATTTCTATTATTTGTTTTATTCTTTTGTTAATTATTTGTATGCTTACTACTTTTATTCTAACCATGTAAAGCACACTGAAGGACCTTTGTGTGTGATAATGGCTTATATAAATAAACTTGACTTGACTTGACCGCTACCCTCTAAAGGTGCTAATATGTTAATAATAAATATTTGTTAAAAAAAAAATATAACTTGAAAATGTCCTCTATTTTATGGCTAAATGTCCAGCAGATGAGCAAATTTATATATAACCAAATAAATAATCAATAATTCGCCACAACATTTAACCACTCTGCCTTTCAGCAAGTGAAAGTGCTACAAAAGAGGTCAGAGAAAGACATCACAGTACAGAAGGAGAATGCGCTATGATTTATGTCACGCAGACTTTATTTAAAAAAACTACTTTTTGATTCACCATATGATAGATAGGGATTGTACATTACAAACAGTATATGACCAAAATTATCCTGATGTTTGGAATTACAGTAATATTGTTCAAAATATACTAAATGTTTAAACATACATGTGTGAATATACACACACACACACACACACACACACACACACACACACACACATATATATATATATGTGTGTGTGTGTGTGTGTGTGTGTGTGTGTGTGTGTGTGTGTATATTCACACATGTATGTTTAAACATTTAGTATATTTTGAACAATATTACTGTAATTCCAAACATCAGGATAATTTTGGTCATATACTGTTTGTAATGTACAATCCCTATCTATCATATGGTGAATCAAAAAGTAGTTTTTTTAAATAAAGTCTGCGTGACATAAATCATAGCGCATTCTCCTTCTGTACTGTGATGTCTTTCTCTGACCTCTTTTGTAGCACTTTCACTTGCTGAAAGGCAGAGTGGTTAAATGTTGTGGCGAATTATTGATTATTTATTTGGTTATATATAAATTTGCTCATCTGCTGGACATTTAGCCATAAAATAGAGGACATTTTCAAGTTATATTTTTTTTTTAACAAATATTTATTATTAACATATTAGCACCTTTAGAGGGTAGCGGTCAAGTCAAGTCAAGTTTATTTATATAAGCCATTATCACACACAAAGGTCCTTCAGTGTGCTTTACATGGTTAGAATAAAAGTAGTAAGCATACAAATAATTAACAAAAGAATAAAACAAATAATAGAAATAAAAGAATACATAGAAAATCAATAAAAGAAGATTAAAAGTGCAGTGGAAGTGCAGATATTTAAAAGGAGGCAGAGGAAGTTTTTAGCAGCTTTATAAAGCTGGCTACAGTTGGTGCAGATCTGATTTTGGTCAGTAATGTTTGTTTAATTGATGTAAGACCTTTAGAGGGCAGCAGTGGCTTAGTGGTTAGTGAGTTGCCCCTGTGATCAGAAAGTCGTGGGTTCGAATCTCAGGACTGCTAGTGGCACCTTTGAGGTACCCTTGAGCAAGGTATTGTCCCCGGGCGCTGTGTTCCCGGCTCCCCGCTGCTTCATTCGGGTGAATGGGTTAAATGCAGAGAAGAATGTTGTGATGTTCTCGCTGTGGTGTGTGAACAAATGGACACTACACATTTACAGTGAATTGTTTGTGTAACTGAGGTTAGTTATTAACACCTTTAGAGAGCAGCTGTCAGTAACATTTGTTTAGCTGATAACATTTAGAAGGCAGTGTTGGGTAATGTTTGTTTAATTGATGTTAGCTAAAAACACCTGTAGGGGGCAGCAGAAAGTTATGATTTAATTGATGTTAGAGGGCAGCAGTGAATTATGTTTATTTAATTGATGTAAACACCTTTAGGGGGCAGCGATGAGTTGTTTGTTCAATTGATGTCAGTTAACAATGCCTTTATAGGGCAGTAATAAGTAATGTTCATTTACTTGACGTTAGTTGATAACACATTTATAGGGTAGAAGTGAGTAATTTGTTTAATTGACGTTAACACTTTTAAAGGGCAGTAGTGAGTCTTGTTTGTTTGGTAGAGCTTGATCTATGTGCGTTCAACTAGGACTTACTAGGTATCAACGGCTAGATAGCAAGATAGTTAATCAGCCAGTTTACCCTCTGGTCAAATAACAAAAAAGACAAGTAAAAGTTCAACTGACATTATTTATTTGGCAATTAATCATCACCTAAACTTTTATGATTATGGCATGCCTACATATAGTCATGAAGAGTGCACACATACAGATGATGTTTAAACTGTAGGCATGATGCTACAACTGCCCTACTTAATGTCACATGTGATAATAGTTAATACAGAGCACTGCATTTATACTGCTATGTTGTCAGGAGCCATATTCTAAGAGAAATTCAAAGAGCCACACTTAATGAATGAGGTAATTACACAGAAATGGCAGTCTAAAAAAAACAGTTCCATTCATCTGTAGCACGCACAGTCTTTGAGGATAATGGCTGTTAAAAAAAAAAATAACTAAAAAACCTTCCACACTGGAAGCTTGACATGGTTTCAGGAGCCTTGTGTTTCCATAGGATTCACTTAACCTTCATGTGTAATGTAACATGCAAAATCAATCTGTATGCCGCTACGATGGCAAAAAAGTCCTGACGTGAAATTAGACCGGAAGATCTGTTCCTGAACAGCTTGAATAATGGAGAAGGTAATAAATTCACCTTTATTCCTCACTGCAGGGGATTCCTGCACCTCACTGGCTGGGTTTGATTTGTCACACAGGACAGACTGGAGATTGTGAGGAGAATACGAATACACTTTAAAAAAAAAAAAAAAAAAGCAGGCTTTTCTCTGTACTGCCAACAGCTTTTTTCTCTTCCAGACCCCTGCTTAAATCTCCTCACAAAAAGGCGGGACTATAACCCTTTTGTCGTATATAACAGCCTTATATAGAGAGGAATATGGCAGCGCATGGCTGTCTGAGAAAGCCTCAGGCTCATCTGCTGCTACCATTCAGGCTGGGGAGCGAGTGTGAACTGTCTTGACCAAATATAATGCTGAGAACTTGCAGGAAGTCTATTAACATGGGCCTAATGGCCAACCCATTATAACAGTATTAAGGTCCTCACTGTGAAATCTATTGCTGAAGGGGGGTGCGGGGTGAGTATAGGAAATATGCAGTTTCTCCATTAGCTAAGTGAATCCGTATGGTTTCCACAAACTAACACGCTCGCACACACACAAACACACACACAGTTTTTGTTCTTGTTTTGGTTTTGCTTTTTTCACTTTGCTTTTATCAGCTTTTTCCAACAGTCTGGGGTTAGAGGAGCATGGAGAGGTGCTCAATGTCCTGACCTACTGGGTGAAAGCATGATATTCTGTACAATATGTTTCCTTGTGTGTACTTTGTGCTGCAGTGTGTGTACAGAGGTTTGTTGTTTGTTCAGTGCAAGAGGCTCATGGTTCTGTATCGGGTCACAGACATTTTTTACCTTCAACATAGGCAACATCACAGTCCATCTATTAAAGCTATTATTAACCACACACTGGCCTGCAATAGCACAATAAATGATTAATGGCCTCTTGTTCCAGCTCCCTCGCCTCAACCTTTGGTGGATTTCACTCAACAAGGAGGGATGTGTGGCCATTCGCAAGGCATTAGTGTTTTCTTCAGCATGTCGAATTGGGCCAAACGAGAAGACAAGGGAATACCGTGACACATGCTACAGCCGCATGAGTCGCCGGCCAGTTCTGTGCCTTATGGCCATTTTAACCCTCTACTGCACAACACTGCCCTCAAGCAACAGAAATTTTTCTTAAACCCCATGTCCAGTAAATGTCTTTTTAAATGACTGAAACCAATCATAATGTTCAAAAAAGTGCTAAAGAACAGTCCAGTAAGGTGTGGGAGTCACTATCAAACATCCTTTCAAGGCAAGACTTTCTTTTCTTACACTGGAGCACGAAAGAACTGCTTTTTGAAGTTTCACACAGAATAAAATCCATACATGACACGACACGATACACTACACGATACAAATATGCACCTGAGTCAAAATCTTTACATATTTACTTGTTTCAAGTCTCAGTTTGTTGACATTACACAACTATTTTGTGGTTTTATGTTGTTCTCAACATTATTTCAGGATTAACATTATTTCAACTCTTAATTCATAATTTTCTGTGTGATTACCTACCACTGTCATTGATATTTCACACAGTAAGACTAATGCACGTAATAATAATGATATTGAACATAGTGAAGTGATTCAACACACAATAAGTAAACTGCACATGATATTGCACATGATATAAGACTGTTGCATATAATAAGATATTGCATATAATGATAATGTTTTAGCACCCAGTAAGAAAATTGCACAATATTGCACATGGTAGACTATTGCACATAATAAGAAGATAATAATGCACATATTAAACCCAAATAAGAAATTGCACAACAAAGTACCTTCAGGTTATTGCACAGATTATTGTGTGGATACGTGACAGAGGTAGGTGTTATACCAGTTTTCACCAGGTTCCAAATACACACCCTATCCCTTTTATCAGAAACCCCTATGTTGCACTTCCATTCACCAGCCACTCCCTGAGGCTCAAACTCCTTTTAGGTTCCCATCTGTTGTCATGCACAATGTCTCATCCTCTCTCTGTACCATCATTTTCTGACCATAGAGCTGCTACTGACCAGATATTATTCGGGTGGTGGACTATTCTCTGTGCAGCAGTGACACTGACACAGTAGTGGTGAGGAGTGTGCGTGGCACTGTGTCAAATGTAGTGATGTTACTGGGGTTTTTTTGTTGTTGTTTTTTTTTTTATACACATCGGTGTCACTGCTAGGTTGACAGTGATCCATCACCCAAAAATATCAATTTTTCCATATATTTTAAATAATGCAGTGAAACAGGTATTCTGGTCTAATGCGAATGTCTCATGTTCTTTTTACATTTTTAATTACAAATGAAAGTTAATATAAAAATACTCTCTTGGATTATTTTTAATGGTCCACTTACCATATTATATTTTCACAATGTGACGGTCAGTTAGTGTTTTCAAATTATATAGTGCTAATACATAATTTGTGTGCCAATACACACACACACACACACACACGTATACACATACACATACATACATCCATACACACACACACAAACACACACATCAGTTTGACACTTTGCTCTAATCTAAAGATAAAGAGCATTGTTTTGGGGTTTTTTATTTGCCAATACCAATGTAGATCTCACTACAAATCCTCAAATTATTTTTCCATATCACTTATACAATAAAGATATTCTGGTTTTACCTACCATGTGGTGTTGAAATGTATGAAATTAAGTCATGTATGTGAGAAAACACAAGCTTCACAGATAATATATAAGACCTTGAAGCTAATACCTAATAAATACAATCACAGTGTTCCAGTTAGATCAGAGAGCACTCACACACAGAATTGCTTTATTTGGGCACTTCCAGTTATCATGACACATGCACATGCAGCAGCAGCAGCATGGGTCACTGGCCAACTCTCTTATCATAGTTATTGATCCGGAACTGTGGTCAATGCACAGATGGAGAGAGTATCTGTCCATCTATGATACTATTCATAAACATAACCGATAAAGACAGACATATTCTTAAAAATAAAAATGCAATAATGGTTCCTTGGAGTGATGCCATAGAGGAACCACTCTTGGCTCCCTAAATAACCTTTTTAAATAAGTTTCTGTAAGTGAGATGTATGAGCGTGAAGAATCATTGTAAATACTTTCCTCATAACGTACAGATACTTTACCTATTAAAGGTTTTCCTCCAGCCATACTCCCTGGCCAAGAACCATTAATTAGGCTTTATTTTTAAGAGTGTGGGCAGGTCAGTACCAAGAGGAATTAGGAAAACAAGAAAACAATAAAACGCAGAACCCAAGGGGAACTTGATAGAAATAAACGAGAAAAACTAGGCGCAGGGAACAGAGCTGAGAATTGCTAGCTGCACACAGAGACTTCACAAAGACATTGAGACTTTAAACACATAGAAACACAGGGAATACATATATATACTAACACAGACTAGACACACATTCAAACCAAACTGTCACGTTGGGAAATGCGTAGCGAGTTGGGAGTGAGGCACAGGCGCGAGACTCCATTATAAATACTGTCTTTATTG